>JZKD02S1933987.1:0-10719 GCA_000966675.3 Picea glauca
TCATTTAAATATTCCTCCTTGACTTTGTCACCTCACTTTATCATTTAAATAATCTTTTTTGATTTTGTCACTTCACTTTATTATTTAAATAATCCTTCTTGACTTTGTCACTTTAATTTGTCATTTAAATAATAATTTCTTCTTTGCAAGCTCTTTGACTTGTTTGACCTTTTGGGGCTTCAAGCCAACATATGAGGGTCCTCCAACTTCATAAGGCCATAACTCTCAAATTGTGAGGAGTTATGTGACGTTCCACATACCACCATAAATGGAATGACATGTACTATCCATATAGAGTAGTCATGCCTTCAAATATATCAAAAATCATACCATTATCCATCAAACAAACTTGGGTCAATTACCCAAATTTGGGTTCTCCAACTTCTCATGACCATAAATCTCTAACCGTGAGGAGTTATGTGATGTTCCACATACCACCAGAAATGGAATGACATGTAATATCCATATAGAATAGTATTACCTTCAAAAATATAAAAAATCATACCATTATACATGAAACAACCTTGGGTCCATTACCCAAACCTTTGTGCTACCGGAATTCGCTACCAGATTTTCTCCAAGGGTTGACATCAATCAATAAGGGTTGAAATCAATATACAATATCACTATGCAATAGTTGAAATAAATGACAACCAACAATCCATCAACCTAAGCTAACTGTCTGGCAATAAATCCCAAGAATATTGACATTGTCATCAAGTACATGGGTGAACTTCATAGTCACATGAGAAGGAAAGTTATGATGTTCAAGCCATGTCCATATTTGAGGCCCTTGTGTAGGATTGATTGTGACACACCTAACCCCCTAAACTTCATTAGGCTTGTGGGGCATAAAAAATCCTTATGTTTTCCTTCTAACTTACCTTTGTTAAACTTAACTCAATCATTGATTCTGAACTCATAGGATAAATATTCTCCTTAAGATATTTCCAAAGACTATCACTATGCTCGATTATGAGATCTAGAGAGAAAGATATGATATCTTGAAGTTATTTTACCTTCAAGGTGACATCATCAAGTCCAAGTGGACCACATCGCATATGCCAAATGACATGGATGCTTCCTTTGGAAAAAGGGCCAATGGAACCTCACATTCAAAATCTAGGATTACTTAAAGGTTTTATTAATAGGTTCGACTGGATCCAGATATCCTTTTTATCCTGAAAGGCTAGATGCATGCTATCACAATATAACACTTAACATTTAACATAACCATGCTGAATAATCATGATGATCCGAATACCAAGAAATCTAGGTTTTTCTTTAAGGCTTACGAAAAGGCAGAGATGGATTTGGATGTTGTATTGAATGAAGTGTCGATGCACGTGTCATGCCACGTCAAACCCACGTCATCACCCATGTTTCACACCATGTCAACAGGTGGCCACGTAATCATCCATTGGATTTTTGACAAAAGATAAGGCACACATATTGAGGAAAAACAAACAATCTATAATCCAGGGTGATTTGTAAATGAATGGTTGGGATCAATTCTTAGCCAAGCACCCAAGGGATGGAATCTTGATGCAGAACCATTAATTTGAGTTAGAAGCTAGTGGAGGTCTGAAGAAATATTCCTTTAACGAAAAGCCAGATTCTGAATAGGGATTGGGACCTTGCCAACGAAACCATGACCATACAAACATCCATGAATCTGAGTCACTGTTAAAATGAAAATTTGGATCCAGATGTCGGATCGATTTCACTCCTAAATAGAACCACATAGATGGAACCATGTCCATCCAAACATCCAATAATTTGAATATCACCTTAAATCTCGTAAAAATACATGACCGGATCTGTATTTCGGACTAGCTCGACATGTGACAGAACCATGTTGTTGGAACCTTGAAAGTATGGACATAAGTGAATCCAGGATTTCCTTTTTGTTTAATTATTTAAAAAGATAGAATTTGGATAGCCCAGATACGACAAGATTCAATGACATTCACTCCTTATTCTGATTGGAATTTTGAGCCAATTTTTTCTCGATTCCACAAGGAACTCCATCTTCCTAGACTCTACTAGGTCAATCCATTGAATTCACACATATTTACAAGGTTTTGACCCTAATACATTTAGACATTTGAGGTAAACATCTCCCAAGTAATGCAACCCTAGGTTTCATGTTATCTAGGCTTACTAGCTCTACACCCTTTGATATTCAAGAGATACCAACAATGGGGCTTACAACCTTTAAAAGCAATCATAACCATGTTGTTTCCTAAAAACAAGAAATATGAGACTCATAGGAAATCAAGAATCCTCTAATAACTCAACACACACACACACACACACACACACACACACACACACCTCTTCATACCATGTCATGTAGACCATGCTTTCTTAAACATTCCATGCAATTTTCTTAGAGATTTGGCTCTCATCCATAGGATATTTGCAATATAACTTCAAAAGGAAAAATAACCAGAAAGTAGATTACTGAGCATATTGGGTATACAAAGCATATATTTCCTCTATTCATCACAGACTACCAAGAGACAATAACCAATAAGGAAAATTTGGTGCATACAGAGAACACATAGAACACATGCATTCCATCTTTCTCTTGGAATTTTGCTCATAACCCATATATTTTCTTAGATTACACAAGCATAGAAATATTACAAATTGAACAAACATCAAAATCAACTTAGAATAACATGAACTTATTTGTTCATAAGTTGTTTTCCAAAATAACTCACCGAGGGTGAGTGATTTTTCACCCAAGCATAGGCTCAAGTTTAGTACTAGTCATCTCTACAACTAGCCACCCCCATTCTAGGCCATGATACCACCAAGGAAACTTAGACCTCTTAGGGAGTTAATGAATGTGAAGGAAACTCTCCCTCACAAACAGTCAACAACAAAAACCCCTTCCTACCCACCAAGCCATGGATTCCATGAACTTCCCAGATGCCTTCCCAGCTAGATTACCTCAATACAAAGGAGTACCTCCACTACCTTTGCAACCCCTTAATGCCCTCTCCTCTCAGTTCCATTTTCCTTTCCTAACAAGAATTAATTCACATCCCTCTTGCTTATGCCAAGTTCAGGGTTCTCTTCCCGAATTTCATAGTCCAAGTCTATGCTTCAAAGGGCCTATTTGCTTGGAAAATTCCCCTACTCCTGAATTTCTCCCTGTCTGCTCCTAGGTTCTCTCCACACAACTTTTTTTTTCCATAAATGTCTCTTCCTCGTATCCACTCTCCTCGTCACTCCTCGTGCATTCTCTCTCTCTCTCTCTCTCTCTCTTCCTTCCTCTAGAAGGTTCATGATTTCTAGACATTCATGGGTCAACCATGGAGATCGATATGGGTACGGTTTTTAACCTAGCTAACATTATTCAATTGTCCCAACCATTTCTTCATACTCCCATTATCATGGGTGGTTAGCTTCTCAACTACCAACCCCCTTTATTAACTGATTTTTGGGAAAAAGGAAAGAGTGAATTCAAAATGAAGTTTTTGGCAATAGGGAAAAATGGCTCTTTAGTGAAGGTTAACTCCTTGGTAGGCAAGATAATCCCTTCACCATTTTTCACTTGTGGTATCATGGTCAATACTAGCACTTTACCCTTTAGTTAGCTTGTTAGGAACGTTTTTCATTAATTAAATAATACACATTCACATTGTTTGTTTGTACCAATTCTTAAGTCATAATTACAATTAAAATCAAGGGAAAATGGGGTGTTACAATCCCTTCCCCCTTAAAGGAACATTGTCCTCGGTGTCTACTATTCGCATCATGATATTTATACAACAAACAAAAATGGGTATTCCACTTTCATGGAATCCTCTAGTTCCCATGTAGATTCATCTGCTCCAAAGTGTTTCCACTACACCTTGACCTAGGCAATGGCTTAGTTTTGGAGCAACATCTCTTTCTTGTCTAGTATGCATTGATTCTTAGGATGGAATTCTCCTTCGAGTTCCACCTAGATCATAGTCAAATCAATAATGTGATTAGAGTCATGATCATATTTCTTAAGTAAGGAAACATGGAATACATTATGTTCTTTAACAATAGGAGGTAAGGAAAGAATGTATGTCACTGGTTCCACTCTCTCTATAATCTCAAATGGTCCACAATAGCGAGGTGATAACTTAGCACAAGTTCCCATTCTTAGAGAATTTCTCTTGGGATTAAACCTGATGTAGACATGGTATCCCACTTTGAACTCCCTGAGTTCGATTGTTGTTGGCATAACTCTTTTGTGTATCCTATGTCACTTTCAGGTTCTACTTGATCTTAGCCACTTCCTATTCCATTCCTTTCAACATATATGGTACAAGTGTAATCCGATCCACTAGGCTATCCCAACTAATTGGAATATTACATTTTCTACCATATAATTCCTTAAAGGGACTCATCTTTGGAGACTCCTCGTAGCCATTATTATAGCCAAACTTTGCCAGGGGTAAGTAATCTTCCCACTTCTTGGTTTGGTGCATAGTATACATTCTTAACATGTCTTCCAACACTCTATTAAATGTTTATGTTTTCCCATCTACCTGAGGATGGTAGGTAGTGTTGAAATCCAACTATGTCCCAAAGCCTACAAAAAACCCTTCCAAAAATTGGAAGTAAACTTGGCATCTCGATCATATATGATTGTCTTCGTCATGCCATGTAACTTGAAAAATTATTTTTATGAAGATATTTGCAATATCAATTTCTTTATAGGTGTAATTTACCGGAATAAAGTAAGCTACCTTGCTCAATTTATCCAACACTACCATAATTGCATTATGTTGCTTGGTTGTTTTTGGAAAACCAATGATGAAGTCCATAGATATGACTTCCCACTTCCACTCTAGAATTGGTAATGAATACGATTATCTTGTTGGATGCATGTGCACAACCTTAACTTGTTGGCATTTGTTGGAATGTAGTGGGCAAACCTGAGGTTCAACATTAATTCACCAACAAAACCCTTAATATACCAGCCCTTTCGACATCACCCGTAAGCAGGTGAAGTCTCACCCAAGGTATCTATGGGGACTACAGGAAACGGGTTTCCGTAGTCATGGAGGAATGTGAGGCATTCATTCTAACTATTCTACTTAACTTCATTCAATATACCATTCTTCATGTGCATAGAAGCATTAGAGAAAATAACATATTCAGATTAACCAACATACATTAAGTGCGCACAATAAACAAAAAAGTAAACAAGCACATCACAACATAACACAAAGACACCATATTTTAATGTGGTTCACCCAATATAGGCTACATCCACAATGGTAGGCTTCTTATATTATCATCCAACATCATCTCTTACAAAAGGTGTGCATTGTGCTCATACATGATATCTCAGTTATACCTAGAAATTCCCTTATCATTTGCGCATATAGTGCACACTTAACTCATTCTCACTCTCTAGCTCTCCTCTACCCAAAAACCCTTTACATATTTATACATTTTAATTAGGTCTTAGCCTGTTACAAAATTGGACCAAAATGCCTAACTAACTTCCTCCTTTCGCTCGTTGACCCCTGAAAATGTGCTAACTGCTTTCCTTTCTTCCACGTGCATTACTCCTTAGCTGAATTGTTGTGCAGTTTGCTCCTGCGTGATTCCCAAACTGGTCTCAAAATGTCCTGCTCCAACAACATTCTAGGCATTTGACAATGTATTATGCAATTTTTTTCTTCATCATGGGCCAATACTACAACTTCCTTACAATTGTTATCATTTTCTGATAACTTGGGTGACCTACATAAGGCCTCTTGTGGAACTCATCCATTATGAGACCCTTCAACTTAGAAAAAATTGGTATGTACAACTTGTTTTTGTATATCAACAACCCATTCTCCATTAGTTGATATCCTTCACACTTTTTTCCTCTTTGTTCTTTCTCCAAGACTTCCTTTATGAACTTGAAGTGTCCATCACCTTGTATGGAATTTTTTATCATGTGATTTATGTCTAACTCACATACACTGTCTACTACTAGATGTATTGTTTACATACTCTGAATGAGTGCATCTACCACTCAATTTTCCTTTCCTTTAATGTGTCTAATTTCAAAATTGAATACACTAATGAGATCCATCCATCGGGATTTTATGGCATTTAAACGATGTTGAAAAAACAAGTATTTCAACCCCCTGTGATATGTCATCAAAACAAACCTCCTTCCAAGTAAGAAGTTCCTCCACATATTCAAAGCACGCATAATTGCTGCAAGCTCCAATCATGAGTAACATAAAAAAATTTGTACCCATTTAATTTCCTAGATTCATAATTGATTACATGCCCTTTTTGTATGAGGACTCCATCGAGTCCCTCCTTGCAAGCATTCATAAAAACCAAGAAATCCTTGTCCAGATCTCAAATCTTTAGGACATGTGCATTAGTTAGAAGATGTTTGAGTTGCTGGAAACTCGCTTCACTTTTTGTAGTCCATACAAATTACACTCCCTTTCTTTGTAGTGAATGGATGGTCAATCCTTGAAAATCCTTGACTGAATCTTATGTAGTATCCAACCAATCCCATAAATGATATTTTTTGGTACATTTAGAGGAGCAAGCCAATCCATGATCACCTTAATCTTCTTAAGGTCTACTGCAACTCCTTTCTCTAAGATCACATGGCCCAAGTAATAGATCTGTCTTTGAAAGATGTCACACTTGTTGTATTTAGCATAGAATTGGTGCTCTCTGAACACTTGTAGCACTAACCTAAGGTGCTCCTCATGCTTTTCCTTAGTCTTGGAATAAATCAAGATATCATTGATAAAAACCAAAAAAATTTTGTCCAAGTACTTACTGAGGATATTGTTCATCAGGCAGATAAATGTAGCTAGTGCATTGGTAAGTCCAAAGGACACCACCACAAACTCATAGTGCCCACACCTTGTCTTAAATGTAGTTTTATAAATGTCATCATCCTTGATCTCGACCTAATGATATCTAGACCTCAAATCTATCTTAGAAAACATGGTGGCCCCTCCCAATTGATCGAAGAGGTAATCAATCTTAGGTAATGGATATTTGTTCTTGATGGTCATCTTGTTTAACTGTTGATAATCAATGCATAGCCTGAGAGTACCATCCTTCTTATTGACAAACAATGTTGGTGCTTCCCACAGGGACACACTAGGCTTGATGTATCCCTTGTCTAACATTTATTTCAATTGCATTTTCAACTCCACCAACTTAGGTCTGCCAATCCTGCAAGCTATATTAGACATGGGCACTACTCCTGGCATAAGCTCTATGGAAAAATCAATATCTCTTTTGGGAGGTAGTCTTGGTATTTCTTCAGGAAATATATCTTTGTATTCATATAACACTGGATGGATTATATTATCAACTTGTTATATTTTGTTGAATTTAACACATGTATGGAATGCAATGAACATCCCTTTCTATAGTATTTATTTAATTGTAGTGTTAAGACTCACCTTACTAACACAGGTTTTTGGATTCCTTGTAAGACCCTTTTATTTCCTTTACCATCTTCACTTTACATGGTCTTGTTAAAAAAATCCAACTTAAATTTATGTTCTTCCAATTAGACCACATTGATCAACACATCACATGACCCCAAGGGTAGTATATTCAAGGTTGCTTGTGTGTGCATCCATTTCATCTCAAATTGACATGCTTATATTACTTCAATCACTTTTCTCTTGGTTCCTATAGCTAGTTGAACCAACCATGACTTTGTTTTCCTTGTTTTCTATAAAATACATGCCTCGACAACTTGTGGCACAATCTAATTGAGGATAGAACTAGGGTCAATCAAAATTGAAACAGATCGCTTGACACACGAACCTTCCATATCCACCATTGATGCTTGGTGATATGTTTGTCGATTCTCGACAACTGCATATATCTGTGATATATTTTTGGCTACATCATCAATAGTGGTAGCCCCTTGGACATTGTAAATTATCCTATTATCATTATGCTTGTGAGGGAAATCTCTTAACATATGTTCTTCTCACAAACCCCAACATTTTAGTGGTCCTTTCTTCTGCTCTTCTATCTTTTCTTTTTTAGAATTTGTTTCCCTATTCCCACTTCGAGTGGGATAATTTTTCTTATGCATGCTTTTAGTTGGATAATTGGACTAGGCACTCTTTCCTAGATTTCTATATTGAGGTGATTTAAATTCTTTATTTTTAAATCCAGTCTTATCCTTCCTTTTCTAGTCCTTCTAAGGCTCACACCCATGCTTTTCTTGTGCATAGCAATACTTAGCTTTTCGAATGGTGTCATAAAGTGTCTTGGGCTCATCAAATTCAATTATGTCTTGAAAGGACTATGGCAATCCACTAATAAAGTATTGTATCTTTACCTTCTCATATTTAATGTATGGAACATACCTCAACAATTACATGAATGTTTTGACATATTCATCCATGGTGAGCTTCCCCAACTTATGTTCATGGAACTACCTTTTTATCATAGTGTCTTTTTTACAAACACGTCTTCCTAAAATACTTCTCAAACTACTTCCAGGTAAGCTCCTTATCATTGATCCCTTTGACATTCTTAATTTATTCCCACAAGATGGAAGCCCCTCCATTTAAGTTAAAGATGACTACTCTTACCTTCATATTCTCGGAGTAGTTGTGCACTTGGACATATTTCTTCAATCTTAGCAGCCATGATTCTACTTCTTCTCCCTTCTTAATTTTTCCATTAAATGTGGGTGGATTTTCCTTCTTAAATTCCTCAGATAGAGAACTCTTGGAGTATCTCTTCCTCCTTTTCTTATGTGTACCTAAACCAATCCCATTGTTGGATAGTATTTCAAAAGTGGTATTCCTCTCACTAGAGGAATTGGTTGAAGAGTCTTCACCATATGTGTCCCTCTTGGAATTATTGTGCCTTTTCCTTGAGGAACGTTTCCCTATGTTGTTGAGTGTTGACCCATGGTTTTGGATTTGTGATGGAATTTCCAAGTTCCTGGAGTGATACATTTTTGCATTGTTGGCAGTTGGCCCTTGTTGCAACTGCTTTTGTATTTGAGACAAGCTTTGTAGAAATATTGCATTCATTTTTTATTCTTCTCTTGTGCTCTAATTAACATCTCATTATTATCCCAATAGATTTGAAGTTAAACCTTTATAATTTTCATTGTCTCTTCCTAGTTTGGAGGAGATTATATATCCCTCCTCTCTTCTGATTCTTCATCTTTGATATGCGAGGTTTCTTCCATGTCATGGTGTATCATTTTGTTGGCATTTCCTTCACTTCATTATGTCTTTGTACTATTGAAATAGAAAGACACTAGAAACTCATTATTAGATTGGAATACACATGCACACACTTGGCCTTGATGAGGTTTTTATTGGCCTACAACAACCCATAATCGGGACTCTACCCTTGCTACCATTCATACTCATAATTTGTTGTTAGTGTACATCAATATAATTAATTTTCTGTCTAAGGAATCATTCTAGTTCGAAACAATACAAAAGACATAAAAATTATGAAAATAAAATTTGTTTCCCTTCTTTTTAACACTTCCAATTTCACATTTCACTATCTCAAGAAAACTTGTGCAGTTAGTGTGTGGTATTTTAATGTAGAAAATTTTGACATCCTCATCATAGCCTTGGTATATAAATATTTGTGTTCATTCTATATCCCATTCGGGTCTAGTTTTTGAACCACTACTCTGATACCACTTTGTGACACACCCAACCCATTAAACTTCATTGGGTTGGTGGGGTGTAGGAAATCCTTTCTATTTCCTTCTAACTTGACTTTGTTAAACTTAACTCAATCATTGATTTTGATCTCATACGAAAAATTCACTTCTTAATAGCTTTCCAATGACTATCACTATGCTCAATTTTGATGATCCAGGTGGATATCAATGGCCACCTACCTATTCCACTGACTCAAAAAATAGTTTTCCACCTTGGCAGTTTTTCGACAGTTTTTTGGGTTCCAAACTTCCAAGGCTGTTTTGAGGCCCTAAACAACATTTTTTGGGGGATTTGGGGCCCAATTGATTGTTGGAGGCACTGACTTGGGCCAGTCAAAATTTTTTCATCTTAATTAGACCTTTCCAATGGGCTATCGTGCACCTAAAATGAAGATCGTATGCAAAAGTTATGACCCTGGGAAGTTGATGTACTAACTTACCCAAACATGGCCCACATAACTTTTGGATCTTCATCTCCTAGGTTTAGGTTTTTGGATGTCTAGGGTTTTTGACATTCTTGTTTATTTTAAAATGCCTTCAGAGCCTCATTGTAACCATCTTCTGGCAAATGAGCACAACAGTCACATCTCTTCTTAGAGATAAGCCATCGCCATTCCAACAAGCTTGTTTTTCATTGCATTTTACAATTTCATCTTATTTTCTTATTGAATAGAAAACCAATTTTATTGTATCTCTGTTATTTTGTGTTAAGCATCTTTTAATAATCTGTATTCATTTCGTTCTGCTCATAAAATCCGGATAAGTGGTATCAGAGCGGTCTGCTCCTTGTCGTCTTAATGGATGTCCACAATGAGGCCAGGGTACAAAGAATTGGGTCTCGAGCTTGTTTCTCTTGAGGAAGAAATCTCTCGCATGCCCAAGCGACCTCTCATGGCAGGAGAAAATAAAGATGACGAGACATGAGATCCTTTCAAAATGTTGCTTGAGGAAGCCCTCATGCAACAGAGGAACGAGATGATGGATAGTTTCAAGCAAATCCTTCGACGACTACCAACAGG
>JZKD02S1933987.1:44385-69984 GCA_000966675.3 Picea glauca
TTCTACCAGAACCCCAATGCATACTGGATAGAAAGGAAACCCCACTCTGGAACAGAACCATTGCATAGGTCAAGGTGCAGTGGAAACATTTTGGCCCAGATGAGGCTACATGGGAAATAGAGGATGCCATGAGATAGGCATATCCAATTTTGTTTACTTCTGTACATGCAATTCATGTTAGTAGATAAGAACATCGAGGATGATGTTCCTTTTTAAGCGGGAGGGAATTGTAACACCCTGTTTCCCCCAGTTTGTAAAAATAACGGGACTGGCCAAGAACTATGGAAAACTCATAAATGTGAGTATGTGATGTAAATGGACCTTGAGGAAAAGGTCAATGAATGTGAATAACATTATAAATTTTATGGCAGGACTACTGAGAGGGGATGTGCAGAAAAAGAGACCACGATGATGGTGGAAGGCACCTGGAAAGGTGGCGTTAAATTATGCCAAGAATTAACACCGTATTTGGACTCCACTAGCCTAGAGAACCAAAAGCGGCTCACTGGCCCCAAATTAAATGTCTCACAGGCTGGTAGGCGGATGGCTTAATGAGGGATGGGGAGGTGAACCGCCCATCCGTAGAGCCGTCAGGATTGACCAGCGCGAGGGTAATCGCGCCACACGCAACCTTTCAAGAGGATAAGGCGTAAGGTAGAAGTGATTGGGGGGAAGACGCGAGGGGATAACTCTGGCGATATGAAGAGTGAGTGATAGCAGAGAGGAGGGATTGCAACCTTCGCTCTTGGTCACTGGAAAAACGGAGATGCAGTCTCACAGCATCGTGGTCTCATCTCAGGGGTGGCTAGTGGTAAATCCACTGGGAGTCGCTAAGCCTATGGTTGGGTGGAAATGAGCACCCCTCTAAGCAGTTGCACTCACTTTTGGTGTTATTTCTAATAAGTGTTTTACATTTTGCATCTTGAAATTTCATATGCTGACATATATGCTCATAAACTGTGAAATTGTGAATGATTACAGTATAAGAATGTTTGTGCAGTGTTTTGATAAGAAATGGTAGATGTATGCTTATAACAGAAAAACCACACATGGCTTATGTTGATAAATGCATTTAATTATGCATAAGTCGAACCAAGTCAGACTTCCATTCCATTCTCAGGAATTTGTTTCCCCTTATCTATCTCCAGGAATGCTCTGGAATAGATCTCTTCACAGAGACTCCCTCCTCGAAAAGGTTTACCAAGAACCTGGAAAAAGGACTTGAATGTGCAAGTCTTAACAACCCTGTACGAGGAGGAATGACCCTCTTAAAATCCCGAAGTAACAGCGTAGGGATAAGTATCGGTTGACGGACGAGATCCCATCGGAAGATACATGGTCATTCACGATCGTTAGATTGACAAAAGAAATAGGGGCATTACATACCTCGCCCCTTTTCCTCTATCTTTGTAAATAAGCGAGGAAATCGGGATCGTAGATCCCCAAGGTCCATGAGAACATCTGGACCATTGATTTTTCCACGTCCAGGAAGCAATGGGAGAGTGCGCACTATGGGACAGATCTGAGTCATTAGATCTTAGCTAGAAAAACTCAACAGTCGTTAGATCTGTACAAATATGCCTGAGGGTTAAGCCCTCATGAACAAGGACGAAAGTCCCGAGAGAGGAGTCGGTATCGGGGATTCAAAATTTGAGATTAGTCCTAATGACAAGGGATCGGGATGCTACACGGTGAAAGTCCTGATATAAATCTATATTGTCCATCCATGGAGGACACATGGCGGAAATCGAGAGTCCATCGGTATTTCAGATACCAAGGATTCGAGTTGACAAAGGATTTGCACTACAGGGAGTCACAAATCACGAAATCGCAAAGCAACAAGGACCGTTCATCTGAGGGAAGACACGTCGATGATAATTCCTCAACCCCTCTCCGCCTTTGCAAGAAATGCATGAACAGGATCCCTTCGAAGGATCCCAGGGTCTGTAATGACCGATTAATTCAAGAAAGAGACGCATGCATTAATGCCATGACCCCTTCTTTTCCCCCTCCAAGAGATGAAGGAATCAGGACCATAGACTCCATGGCCCATGGAAGTGCCTGGACCGTCCATCTATAGAGAACACGTGGCCGCTGGTAAGTGCTTCGGCATTTCGGCACCTGGAAAACAAAAGAGCAAAGAACCCTTGTCTTCATGAGTCGCTAAATTCCGATCACCGAAGCCTCGAAATGGCGTAAGGTGTGATTAAGATTGAGAAAAGTCAGGATTTGATCGTAATCATTGACCATCCCAAAAAGACCATGACCGTCGATCTTGGTTGAGGGTTGTCGCCGTCCATCGAAGGGAAACATGGTTGTCGATCGACGTTTCAGAGTTTCGGCATCCGGGGAACCAAAAGGCAAGGAACCTTGCCTTCCTGAGTCACGAAATCCCGATACCCGAAATCCTATGGACCATTGGATCCACGCTCCTAAGAGTCGTCGATCTCTTACATGACTTTCCATATCGAAATTCGAGGATTTGAATGATGAAGAGTCTTGGATTCGTTGCATTTCGAACCCCCAAGTAATGAAACCCCGAAAGGATCCATATCGTTGGATCAGGGGAGGCTTACAACCATCGATCTCCCTTTGGAGGGAAACTTTGGAGACCTCGGAAGTTTCGGGGATTTGAATGGGAAAGGTAGAAGTCATGTATCGTGATTCCCTGAATCGCAAAAAGCCAATAAGTTCTTGGCTGGCTTAAGCGTGTGGACACCATATAGGGTCACGTAGACAAGACCCCAAGAGAGAAACTTTCCCCTCGCTAGCCCCGTCGAGGTCCAGTGTTTCGTTGTTTCAAGCTTCGGGGTTTGCAGAGTCGAGCGACTCGACATTCCGGTAGCACTAAGTCGCGAAGTGCGAAAAGACGTCGTGTTGATTTGGCCCATAGTTGTGAACTACAATCATATGAAGGTGGAAAAAGGAAAGAGCTAACCTACGCTAAGCCCCGTAGGACTTTGGAGATTCTGATTGTTGAGAAATAAATGAAAAAGTGTGATTTGTGTAGTGGGTATGTGACACCTACTTAGGAAACCTTCTTGAATTGTTTAATACATGCTCAACGATATTGACAATGGGGGAAACTGAGGATATTCCTTCCAGTGGTTAGACTATTATGAAGGAAACCAACTCTAAAACCATGTTAAAATTTTGGTGTGCTCATTTAACCATAGACAATATCACACTATTATCACCCAACAATAGGCACACATGCCACTCCCAAGCAATTTAACCCTTAGAATAATTCTGGCAAGCCTACTCCAAAACCAACAGATAAACCCTAGCCACAACTATTGCAACAATAGTGCAATAAACATACAAGGAGAGTGTACCTTTTCTCCAAGAGAAATATCCACAACTGCTATACTACTCCTCCATATTTTCTCCCCCTCCTGTTGTAGTTAATGCTCCCATAATTGTGCACCTCTAGCTGCAAATGTAGTCTTCTAGACTTGCTCACTTTCTAAGTGAGTGTGTACAAATGAACTAGGAAATTGCCTATTTATACTAAATTGTCTAGTTGGTTGGGGCCGACTTCTCCTTATGGATGTGTCTATTACTTTAATATTATTTATCTTGAGGTTGACTTCTCTTTCTGGATGTGTCTATTACTTTAATATTATTTATCTTGAGGTCGACTTCTCCTTTTGGATGTGTCTATTACTTTAATATTATTTATCTTAAGTCTGAATTCTCTCCTAGGATTTTCTAACATTTGTTTATCGGTTCTCTTTGTTCTAGAATATTCTATTCTAAGTTAAAGGTTACAATTGGAGGTTAATACCTCCCACAACTACCAAAACATCAACATTGTCCAAGTTTCACTTCTTTCTGGGTTCTAGGATACTAGATACAACCTGCTGAAGTTTCACACCAATTAGTATTTTTGGCCTTGAATGATACGTGTACCTTCTATGCCCTCTTAAAAACTTCTAACATGACAAAAATTTTACCTCAGCTCCATGACTGTTTTCTATGATTTAGGAGCTTTCCATAGACTACTCCTATGCCTCAATCTGATTTCAGAGCAGGAAGTTATGGCCTTCAGAAGTTAATTGGGGATTAAAATTTACTCTCCATTGTTCTGGTTGTAAATCACTCATCCTAACTCCATTTCATGACACAAATACACCATTAGAAATCTATCACCGAGATATTTCATTTGAGCTACAAATTTTATACCTTGGGTGTACTATTTTTGAGTAGCTAAAAACATAGTTTAGGGCCTCAAAAATGCCTTACAAAAAGTTGACCTTCAAACAATACAAAAATGTCGCGGAAAATCACTGGTTTTCTGCTATTGTAGACCACCAATTCGACTTCGCGTGCACCAAATATACATGTGCAATGCCAAAATTTAGGGCATGCACCACACACCTATCTACAATGTGCACCACTTTTCTGTCGTGCACCAATATCTAGTGCGTACAACTTTTGTGTCCCTCACCAATATCTATTGTGCATGATTTTTGTGTCGTGCGCTAATATCTATTGTGCACAACCTTTGTGTCACGTGAAAATATCTATTGCACACAAATTTTGTGTCACACACCCATATTCTACGCGTATTGCAAGCTCTGCACCATACAACGCCAAGGTTCAATGCGCTCACACTGCGCACCATCGATTCTATTTTTGTGCAGCGTGAATATTTAATGGACACACACTACACTCTAAACTTACGTTCTCACCCACAATTTTATATTTGTACTGCGAAAATATTTAACTTGCACACACTGCATACCAACATTGCGCTTGCACCCACAAATTTGTATTGTGCTTTGCCAGTACTCAATGCACACACCTTGCGCACCAACATTAGGTGTGTGCCACAAGATTTGCACCGTTTGATGATAAATTTTAGTGCGTTTATCCATGCACCCCCTTATGCGCATGCCACCCATTCTACACTGCACAACGCCAAATTTAAGTACGCACACCCACACACCATTATTTCCCATGCATGACCATCTATGCACTACACAACACCAAATTTTAGTGTGCACATCCGCGCACCATTATTTTTCATGTATCACCATCTTTGCACTGCGTAGCACCCAGTTATAGTGCTCACACTCGCAAATCACCATCTTTTCACCGCACAACGCCAAATTTTAGTGTGCACACAATTATTTCTCTGTGCTTAGCTGATTTTTCAATAAGTTTGTTGCAAAATTTAGGGCTTTTACCTGATTTCGCCCAATTTTTCTTGTGCAGCACGGCTACTCTGTAAACTCAAAAAAATCAGTCATCTACAAACCCAAAATTTCCCATTAGAGATTGAAATTTCTTATTTTTAATTTTCGGGCTCGATTTCTTCACATTGCCCATGAGAGTTATCTCAATTTTTCCGCAATAATTTAATCAAATAAGCTACAGACATACTCCATAAACTAATTCTCCATGAATTTATACTTCATCATTCTTCTAACTCAGTTGTTGGGTTTAATCTCTCTTGCACTTCTTTGTCTAACCCAGGTTTGGATCTCAATAGGTTTTCAACAAAACCCTTTAAAACTATCGACCCTCCTAGTAAACTAGAAGGCAACACGACACACAGAGTGCACTTCGCAGTCTCACCCGAGATAGCTTTATGGGTGATTGCAATTCTCAAGTTCTTGCAGTCTATGAATGAGTGGGTATATGGGAGTGTATTCTTCCTTCTTCATCCATTCATCATGTTATTCATTCAAATATTCCTAAGATTCATTCATCTTTTAGGCCTATGCATGCATTCTAATATATCTAGCTTAAACATTCATTCATAAACTAATCATGGAAATAAAGTAAACATGTAATAAACATCATGTATAACACATGTTTTACCGTGGTTCACCCCCTCCTGGGCTACATCCACAAAGATTTGGCTTCTCTTCTCTTTTATTAGGTTTGCAACAAAATATGGCACTGCGTACATTACATCTCCAATCATACAAGCACTATAAGGTTAAGGGACCTCTCTGAGGTGGACTAGATCACACCAAGATCCTTAGCTTGTGACCTAACCCCCAAAATCTAGCTTAATTTACTCTTTTATATCACCTTGTACTTACAATTATTCAACAACTATGAACTTACAACCGTTGGACCCCGACCAATACCCCCTAGGTTCTTATTTATACTATTTTATAGGCTTATAGTTGTTACAATATTTATCAAAAACATGGTTACGCTTCCCTACCTCCTTGCCAGGGATTTTCCTTCTTTCATGATGTTTTTCCTCATGTGTGTTGCTTTTCCTACCAATTGTTCTTCTCCAAAATTAGGTCTTTCCTTCCAAATTTAGGTCTTTCCTCAAAATAGGCTTGCACCCAACCGGCCCCCAAAATTGACATGTGGCTCATCCCGAGCCACTCAAGTTGTGCACGCTCCCTAAACAACCTCTACCAAGCTGTGGAATTTCCCTTCTAGCTCTTCCCCTTTTTCTTTGCCTTATGCATCTTTCTCTGTGAGATCTTCTATCCTCTGTGTTGTGATGTAGTCCTTGAGATATTCTACGCTCTCAATATGGTCCTGATCCATTCTTGTCTTTTCCTTCTCCAGTTTCACAATAATTTGTGTTTCTTTCTCTTGGAATATAGGTTCTAACTAGGCTAGCCTTGCCTTCTTGTTATTCTGCACAATCTTCAGTTCTTCCTGTAGGGTTTTCATCTCCTACGCACCCTTCACTCGCTCTATGATGCTCATGGAATTTTTCCTCTACTTCAGCTACTGGATTGCAGTGTTAATTCCCTCCTCATGTTGATCTAGTTATTGGACCCTATCATCTTATTCCATCATTGTCCATAGTTGTGCAGTCTTTTCAAATAGTTGTGTGACCCTTTCATCTTCTTTCTGCATCACTTCCAATTGCAGAGTTTCTTGTTGTTCCCTTTCATCCATAACTTCCGAGGAGTAGCCAGGGTTAATTTTTCTTTAATGATGCAGGAGCATCCTTTCCACCTTAGAAAAGTGCCAACTATTCAGCACATCAAAGCACATTCAAGAAAAGGAGAGGCATAGCCCTCCCACTTTTAGATTTTAAATGCAATTAAATGTTGTAAGGCTGATAAGAGCTGAGTTGATGCCTTTTTATAGGCAATAGATAGGGAGGCCTTTAATATGTTCTAAGTTGTACAGATCTCGAGCATTGCCTCAAATATGAATTGTTAATGGCCATTCAATGTAATAAGCCTTAGTAGTTAGGCGTTGTGATGGTGATTAGACACCACTAGAGTAGTTGGAGAGAAAGGCTCGAGGAGCCCAATTGTATAAATATTTGTAACATATGCCCAGTGGAGGCTGCTGAAAGTTGATGAAAAAAAATTGTAATCCAAGGAGAGAAGCATCGAGACTTCGTTGCAGTCCGATCTTTTGCACACATTGTAATTGACATTATGATATTAATACAAAAAAACAGATTTCATTGTTTACGAAATCTTGTGTGGTGAATGCTTGTTTTATGTTGTCAATGTGTGTGTTCATTTATGTTGTAGATGTATGTGATAGTTTCCATCTGTAGGGTTAAGATAAAATTCACTATATATTTGAGATTTGTTGAGTTGTTCTAGGTTCCGTAGGATAAATACAAGGAGTGCATGAAAGAGTCTTGAAAAATCTATGAGCCAGTGCAAGGTGTGCGAAGGAGAGAATGTTCTAGGAGGGCACACCAAGATATTCTCAAACTCAGGAGGAGCCTCAAGGTTACTGAACACCTTGGAGGAGGAACTATGCAGAGAAGGCACATAAAACAGAGTTTTTGAAGACTCAATAGAGCTCTGCCAGGCAGGCATTGAGCAGGTGCAAGTGTGCATAGGTGAACTTTGTTTCGAGTTCGGAGAAGATAAGTGTCAGGGAGGACACCCCATATTTACTGAACACTCTAGAAATCTGTGGAAGGAGAAACTACCTTAGATTTTTTGGACACTCTGAAGGAAAGGCTCAACAAGGAGTGCTTCGAGCAAGTGAAAAGTGTGTACAGAACCAACACATTCTGAAGTGTTGGGGGAAGTTGAGGAAAACTAGAGTTGTTGAAAACTCTGGGGAAGATCTCCGCAAGTGTGCATTGAGTGGATGCAAGGAGTGTGTTACTGAACCTGAAAGAGATCAGGAAGCAGGAGGAAGACCTGTGCAAGGAGTGCACTAGGACAACACTTATACAAAGTTTTGAAAGTAGAGACTCTGTTGCAGTGGAGAATTTGTTGTAGTCCTAGACTCTGTTGCAGTTGAGACTTTGTTACAGAGAAGAGTCGAGACTCTATTGCAGTCCGAGATTTTGCACACATTGTAATTGACATTCTAATATTAATACAAAAGAGCATATTTCACTGTTTATGAAATCTTGTGTGGTGAATGCTTGTTTTATGTTGTCAATGTGTGTGTTCATTTATGCTGTAGATGTATGTGATAGTTTCCATCTGCAGGGTTAAGATAGAATTTACTATATGTTTGAGAGTTGTTGAGTTTTTCTGGGTTCTTTAGGATAAATGTAAGGAGTGCATGACAGAGTCTTGAAAACTCTGTGAGACAATGAAAGGTGTGTGCATGAGAGAACGTGTCAGGAGGGCACACTAGGATATTCTCAAACTCAGGGGGAGCCTCAAGGTTACTAAACATCTTGGAGGAGGAACTCTACAAAGAAGGCACATAAGACAGAGTTGTTGAACACCTTGTAGAGCTCTTTTAGGTGGGCATTGAGTAGGTGAAAGTGTGCACAAGTGAACTCTGTTTTGATTTCAGAGAAGATAAGTGTCAAGGAGGACACCCCAAAGTTACTGAACACTTTGGAAATCTGTGGAAGGAGAAACTACCTCAGAGTTGTTGGACACTATGAAGGAAAGGCTCAGCAAGGAGTGCTTCAAGAAGTTGTAAAGTGTGCACATAACCAACACATTCTCAAGTGTTGGGGGAAGTTTAGGAAAACCAGAGTTGTTGAACACTCTGGGGAAGATCTATGCAAGTGTGCAATGAGCAGACGCAAGGAGTGTGTTACTTAACCTAAAAGAGATCAGGAAGCAGGAGGAATACTCGTGTACGGAGTGCACTAGTCCAACACTTAGACAAAGTGTTGAAAGTCTAAATCCATCTAAAGGCTCATTCGAGTGCAAGGAGTGTGCAAAGGTGAACTTGCTTCAATTTCAGGAGCTCAGAAGAGCATAGATTGTGCCAGGAGGGCACCAAAAAATCCTTTGAACGAACGTCGAAGGCTAATACCCTTTGGAGTTTTGAGCAAGTTCACAAGCTCATAAGTGAACGTGCAAGGTGTGTGCCATAGATAAATTTCTTCGAGTTCGGAAGCTCGAGAGGAGGAGCGAATTTGAGACTCAAAGTAGCCGAGCTCATAGGAGGATCAAAGGCCGCAACCTTTGACATTTGGAAATTCTTCTAATTCAGGAGATAGCCAAATCTCAGGAGGAGCAACAATTGTCATCAGATCAGATGCAGGAGGAGATCTATACCATCAAATTCTATGTCTGGATAGGAGGAGCGCACAGAGGAGAAACAAATATCATCCATCAGATCTAAGCATGAAGGATCAACATCCATCGTATCCATGTAACTGCACGTAATTTAAACACTTTTAAAGTGCACAGGAGAGTGGACTCGCGAAGTCCCAAAGTGGATCAAGAATGCCCATTATCAAGAGAGACAAGTGGTAGAATATCTGGGGGAGTTGCACATAGGCTAGCCATGGAGTCCTTCGACACTTCATGGTTCATAGGTTTTGAAGTTATTGAAGAACGGGGATTGTCGAAGTCCTCAAGTCGTGAAGTAATCCTAGACATTGGATGCAATGAGGATACATGGAAGAGATATGCAAACTTCAGAGGGAGAGTCCTTTGGAGGAAAGGCAAGGTGGAGTAACCAAAAATATTGAAGGTCGAAGAAATATAGACCATGGGATATGGAAGGGACACATGGCGAAGATCCACGTGATTCAAAAGGAGAGCACTTTGAGGAAAATTCTGTGTGGAGTGAGCAAAACTCTCGAAGCTTGAAGTAGTGAAGTCCATCGTGACAGTAAATCTAGGAAGGACGCACGTCACCAGATCGTGGACTTCAAATGAAGAGCAAGGAGGAAGTGGATAGTTGACTAGAAGTTGTTCGAAGCTCCAGAGGTAAGATCACATCCTAGCCATCAGTTTCTTGGACATGTGGCATTAGATCTGTCACTTCGGTGATAGAACACTTTGAGGAAAACAAAGCATGAAATCCCAAAGGTCATAAGTCTTGAAGGCCAAAATCCATAGGAGTCATGGATGAATGGAGGGATACATGGAGCATGGAGTCACTTCCGAGGAATTGAGGAGTGAAGGCATGAAAAGTCCCGAAGGTTTAAGAATTGAACTCCATCTGAACCATCCATTGGAAAAGGACGTGTGGGGGAAGATCAATCACTTTGGAGGATTGACACTATGGGAAAAAGGGAAGCAAAGGGGCATTGACTGCAAGTCACCTGAAGGGGAATCAAAGCATAATATCGAGTGTTGATCGAGTTAAGTATGTGGAATTTTATCCCTAGCTTCGGCTAAAGGTCACTTCGGGGAAAAAGTGGTCAGGTGCGTTAAAAAGCACCGAAGCCCAAATTGTCGAAGGAATCAGGAGTCATTGATCCTGAAGAACATGTGGCACTTGATTTGAAGCTTTGGGTGTGAAGTAATTCAGGAGAAAAAGGTGTTGGAACATTCAGAACTCTCGAATGCCAAAATCTGAAGTGGATCACATTCGTTGGTTGTCAGATAAGCGAGAATCATCGATCGTCTAGGTGAGTTCGTAGTTCAAGGTTAGATAAAAAGGTTGCAGCCATTGCCAAAATAGTTGAAGCCAGAAGTTGCGAAGCACTTTAGGGTTTATCCCTGGGTCACAGCCCGATGTCATATGAGGAAGGGACCTAGCAGAAGGAGCTAGCGCCCGTCAATTTTAAAAGTTTAAAGAGCGCTAAGAAAAGGGCTTGCGAATTGCATATTACTTGCGCATAAGGTGATAAAGGGGCCTATGTTAAATCAATTTGGGGGCTAGCAGGGTCCCAAGGAGATAATTTATTTTAGAGACTTAAACTATCCTAGAACAGAAGGTCGATCATCCCTGAGGAGAGAGAGGGGGTCTGCATCATTTAAGCTCCTTGATCTCCTTCTTGTAGTTCTCGAGCGCCTATGCGATGATTTGGATATGTTTTTCTGCATTGCTCATGGCTGCCTGCACGCTGTTTGGAATCCTTGTGACTAATTCCTTCAAATTCTACTCTAAATTAGATTCACACTATTTATCCTCTTTTGTCTCGAGATTTACCTGCTCGACTACCACTTCCAGGGCATTCTTGTCATTCTTATTTTCCTACAATTCCACTACATATGTTCTTGTGCACGATTTCACTTCTTGCATGACACTGACTTGATGTTTGTACAATGCCTTTATTGGTATCTTCGCCAGTGCCAACTATACCTGTGCTAGATATTTAAGTGGTGTCTAGGAAATGGCTTGGTCCATCTACAACATTTATGATGTTACATGGAAGCTTGAACTTGCTTGTGCTATGGTCTGGATGGTGTGTTCTTCGCTCAACACGGTCCTTTCCTCTACTTCCTTCATTGAGGGGAATTGTTATGTTCCCCTTTCATGCCTTTACACTACTTGTGTTTGTTCTAGTACCTTCTTGATGTCGGACAACTCATTTTGTATCATGCCTCTTTGGTGCTTGGTCTCTTCAAACTCCTTAGTTGCATGATCTTGTAATCTCTTGCGACAAGATTGACATAATCCTTGGTGATTGTGTACTCAGGTATTTTCTTATGAGCCTTGTCCTTCTTGCGTGACCCCTCTGTATATATAACAGGTCACTTGGGTGGCCTTGTTTCTTATGGAGTAGCTACTGAAGGAGTTTCTTATTTCATTGTCTCCCCCCTTCCTTGTTCTTCCTTTGTCGGGGAAATGTCCTTCTTCCCTAACTGCACATCCTTCCTTGGAGCACTATCCTTCTTCTGTTGTGCGGTCTTATGACTAGGATTCCCCTATTGTGTTGAATTTTTGGGAACAATGCTCTCTCCTACAGGTGTCTTAGATAACCCTTACTCTACCTCCTTTCCCTTTGGCATTTCCTTGGTGATGATTGGGATCTTCTAGTCATCTTGTCAGTCTCACATCTCCATTTCAACTTCCTCTACCTTGATGTAGAAGTGAAGTTGCAACCATTCTTTTTTTGGGTCTCTACGTGCTTGGATCCACATATTGTGGCATCTAGCCATGAAGTTGGCTATACCTTGATACTACACGAACACTTCTGGAGTGATCCTCTAGGTGTTAGTTATGTTTTCCTGGATGTCGTTGAGATACCATGCAAAAGTACCCGCGTTGCCACTTCTTCTCTTGGGGTCTGACGTGCTTCCCATGGATGTGTACCGCACTGTGTGGCAGAGGCCTACTCTATCACAAAAATAAGAGTAGGAAGGCTCTTTCCACATGATTAGTGATATCAAAATCAACATCCATGAATAGTGGAAATATGTCCCAAGTCCTGTGTGTCCTTGCATTTGTTGAGGAACGGGTTCAACATATATGGGGCCTAGTTGAGCATGGTGTCATTTTTACACTAAGATAGAGCTGCGACAACCCTTGCAGGGATCTCTTCCTTGTGGCACTTGATAGCAATTTGCACACCATCATTTTTGTGGCCATCCTAGTGGTTGCATCGCTGATTTGTTTGATGATAATCCCATGGAGCCTCTCTATGTCCCATATGTTTTATTCATCTCTTCGGCGAGATCCTTTTCTTTAGATTTGTCATCCAAGTACTTTGTTGGACTCTTGCCCATTGATGGTAGACCTGTGATTAACACAATTAGAACTATGTTGATGGAGACATGTTCTTCCATCCATAAGAATCCTCCATGGAGGACTACCATCAACTGCTTGACACATTTATTCACTTATTTCCCCCTGTTGAAGTGGGGAATCTCTACAAGGTTCAGGATCCTTGTGTTTTCTAGGCCTGTTGCCCATTATTTTGGCTGCATCATGGGGTCTCCAAATGGGCATGTTGGTTGAATCTGTCGGTGTTGGGAATGTCGTGGTACGATTATCTTAGCCTTTCCACACACCCCAATAGGTTTAGTGTGGCTTGCACCCCCTCTAGAATGTGTGGTAGCACAATTGATGCATCAGGATGCTTGCACAAAGACTGCACGATGGGTTGTTTTCCCTTTCTTCATACCAATGCAATAGAGGTCCCAGCCTCTGGCTTTCTCTCATCCCTGCCCGACTCTAGCTACTCTATAATATCTTCAATTTTCCCCTCCTCTTGTTGTGTAGACCCTTCCCCATATTGTGGTCTCAGCGTGTTAGACTTTATCCTCTCATTGACGCTCCCATTTGTTCTGTGGGCTGCTTCAACCCTTGCAGGTTGTTGTGGGTTTCCCGTGGTGACTAGTTTGTGCCTCTGTGCACTATCGTGCAAGTCAATATCCATCCTAGCCATTGTCAAAACTTGTTCTTCTTCTTCTACCAGTGTGGCAGTCACTAGTTCGACCTATGGCAAGGGAATTGTGTAGACATTGACAATTCCCTCTCTCTGTACCATTTCCTTCTCTTCCTCTACAGTTTCTTGTGGTGACCTGAGACTGATTTGGGTTTCGCATGCTATTTGGCTTGGTACACCAAACTTTGGAGGTGCCATCATAAGCACTTCTTTCTTTCTTGATTGAGCTTCAGCTGCTTCGAATCTCTATACCCGCCTGCTCCCCTCTTGTCTTTAGCTTCATGGTTTTGCAATTTTACAATAATTTGTGTTTGGCCTGCATTTCTCCTTTATATAGAGGGTTTCATTATTTCCCTGAATCTTCTTAGAGAATCTTCTTTCACTATGATTAATGCATTGAATCTTGTCGAGTACGCTTTATTCAATTCCATAAATGCCCCAATTCTTGCCTTTTTTCCTTAACGATCATTTTTCTCTTTTATGACCATTAGCCCCTTTTCCTGTGCACTATACTTCTCCTTATTGCATCATGACATTTCCTTAGTGCGCGAGGTTTCACTTTCTATCAGCCATATGCTATGCGTGATCATTTTTCCTTTTTGTCACATTGATTCTACTATTTCTGCACACTATGTTTCCCAATATTTTTGTATTTTATTTATTTTCTATTTTTGTATTTCTATTTCTGTCTTTTTCTCCTTTTTTTTTCTCCTTTTTCTATCCTAATATCTTCTATATTACACTATATACATGCTTTTCTCATTGTGTTGTAACTTTTAAGGGATAGGAGGTCGCCTATCCCTGTACAGTTTCAATCAACTACTATTGATCATTCCTTTGAGTTATTTTCATCCCAATTCCTTTAGTTGTACATATCCCCCATATGTGATAATATTTAATTCATATGGCCCTAGCCAATGAATTCTAAACTTACGAGGATGTTGAAAAACATTATTGTCATAGAGTAGGACTAGGTCTCCCTCCTTAAAAATATTCTTCTTAATATGTCTGTCATGCCAGGATTTGTCTCTTGCTTTCTACACTTCCTGGTGAAATCCTGCTAGAATCTTGTCTCTTCCATCTCTATTATTTTATTTAACCTCTTCTTTACTGCACCTCTTTCTATGATGTTGGTAATTGTTGCTACACATGGACTCGGTACCAGAAATTCTAATGGTACCACTGCTTCCTACCCATACACCAATCTAAATGGTATTTATCCTATCAACTTCTTAAATGTGGTCCTATATGCCCATAGTACTACTGGTATTTTCAAGTCCCAATCATCCCTGTTGACATTGCAGATATTTGTCAGAGCATTCTCCAAGGTCTTATTGAAGGATTCTACCATTCCATTTTCCTAAGGATGGTATGGTGTACTCTTCTGGTGATAGACTTCAAACTCCTCAGTCATAACCATGATGATATTGGTGATAAAGTGAGTTCCTTAGTCATTGATCAAAATCCTTGGACATCCAAATCTGGTGATCACTTTCTCAAAAAAGAAGTGTGTTGTTGTCTTTGTGTTGCAGTCTTTTACTGATGTTTATTTTTCCCATCTTGTTAAGTATTTAGTCATAGTAATGATATATCTAGTTCCTAACCTTTTTTCTGGTGAATGGATTGGTCCAACAAAGTCTATTTCCCATTTTTCTAATACTTGCAAGGTTACTTGTGGTCTTCGAAGCATATCATCCCTTTTGTTGGGTTTTCCAACCCTCTGATAGACATCACATTTCTTGAAATATTCCTTGTCCTCTCTATGGATTGTTGGCCACCATGATCTTGCGCACAATACCTTCTACGTGGTATCTTTCCCGCATAGTGTCCTCCAACTATACCTTCATGAGCTTCTACCAAGATTCTGGGCCCTTCATGAGCTTCTACCAAGATTCTGGGCCCTTCATGTTCTAATACACATCTTCTCAAAATGATATATGCACCCATCTTGTACAAATCTCCTACAAGAAGTTGAAAGTCTGCAACTTTCACTACAAGATTCATCTCCTACACAGTGCTAAACTCTTGCGGTGCACTCCCTATACTTAAGTATTCAATAATATCAGCAAACTATTCATCAACTATCTATACTGGAAAAAAAATGTGCATCAAGGAAGTTGTCTTCCAAGTTGGTAGATTCTTATCCATTAGTTACCCTTGACAGGTGATCAGGTCCTGCATTTAGCTTTCCTGGTTTGACTATCACTTCGAAATCAAATTCTTGGAACAACAATATCCATCTACATATCCTCCCCTATAAAATTAGCTTGTTGACTGGGTATTTGAGGGCATAATGGTCTGTGAACATTTTAAAGTGTTTCCCCAATAAGTAGTGCCACAACTTTTGAAGGGAATATACCATGGCTATGCATTCTGTTTCTGTGGTGTTGTAATTTTACTCTGATACTGGCAACTTTCTGGTTACAAAGACCATATGGTGGTGTAATTCCCCTACTCCTGGTTGTGCCAGATATGATCCAAGTGATATGGTTTATGCATCTACATGAAAATGAAATGTCTTTTCCCAATCTGGGAATACCAAGATAGGTGATGTTACCATATTTACTTTTAAGGTGTCCAATCCTTGTTGAAAATCCTCATTCCATTGAAATCTTATATCCTTCTTTAACATTTTTTCATTGGTGCAGTAATCTACACATACCCCTTTATAAATTTCTTGTAATAGCCTGCATTTCCCAGTGTTTCTCTCAACTGGTGCACTAACTTTGGTGGTGGTAAATTGACAATGAATGAAATCTTAGTATGATCCACCAGTAAACCTTTTTTACACACTATATCCGCCAACAATATTCCAAAAGGTATCCCAAAAATTCATTTATTAATATTCAATGATATCTGACATTGCTTGCATATTTCCAACATTAGTATTAACACTTCTACATGATATTTTAATAGACTATATATAGTCNAATAAGCCTTAGTAGTTAGGCGTTGTGATGGTGATTAGACACCACTAGAGTAGTTGGAGAGAAAGGCTCGAGGAGCCCAATTGTATAAATATTTGTAACATATGCCCAGTGGAGGCTGCTGAAAGTTGATGAAAAAAAATTGTAATCCAAGGAGAGAAGCATCGAGACTTCGTTGCAGTCCGATCTTTTGCACACATTGTAATTGACATTATGATATTAATACAAAAAAACAGATTTCATTGTTTACGAAATCTTGTGTGGTGAATGCTTGTTTTATGTTGTCAATGTGTGTGTTCATTTATGTTGTAGATGTATGTGATAGTTTCCATCTGTAGGGTTAAGATAAAATTCACTATATATTTGAGATTTGTTGAGTTGTTCTAGGTTCCGTAGGATAAATACAAGGAGTGCATGAAAGAGTCTTGAAAAATCTATGAGCCAGTGCAAGGTGTGCGAAGGAGAGAATGTTCTAGGAGGGCACACCAAGATATTCTCAAACTCAGGAGGAGCCTCAAGGTTACTGAACACCTTGGAGGAGGAACTATGCAGAGAAGGCACATAAAACAGAGTTTTTGAAGACTCAATAGAGCTCTGCCAGGCAGGCATTGAGCAGGTGCAAGTGTGCATAGGTGAACTTTGTTTCGAGTTCGGAGAAGATAAGTGTCAGGGAGGACACCCCATATTTACTGAACACTCTAGAAATCTGTGGAAGGAGAAACTACCTTAGATTTTTTGGACACTCTGAAGGAAAGGCTCAACAAGGAGTGCTTCGAGCAAGTGAAAAGTGTGTACAGAACCAACACATTCTGAAGTGTTGGGGGAAGTTGAGGAAAACTAGAGTTGTTGAAAACTCTGGGGAAGATCTCCGCAAGTGTGCATTGAGTGGATGCAAGGAGTGTGTTACTGAACCTGAAAGAGATCAGGAAGCAGGAGGAAGACCTGTGCAAGGAGTGCACTAGGACAACACTTATACAAAGTTTTGAAAGTAGAGACTCTGTTGCAGTGGAGAATTTGTTGTAGTCCTAGACTCTGTTGCAGTTGAGACTTTGTTACAGAGAAGAGTCGAGACTCTATTGCAGTCCGAGATTTTGCACACATTGTAATTGACATTCTAATATTAATACAAAAGAGCATATTTCACTGTTTATGAAATCTTGTGTGGTGAATGCTTGTTTTATGTTGTCAATGTGTGTGTTCATTTATGCTGTAGATGTATGTGATAGTTTCCATCTGCAGGGTTAAGATAGAATTTACTATATGTTTGAGAGTTGTTGAGTTTTTCTGGGTTCTTTAGGATAAATGTAAGGAGTGCATGACAGAGTCTTGAAAACTCTGTGAGACAATGAAAGGTGTGTGCATGAGAGAACGTGTCAGGAGGGCACACTAGGATATTCTCAAACTCAGGGGGAGCCTCAAGGTTACTAAACATCTTGGAGGAGGAACTCTACAAAGAAGGCACATAAGACAGAGTTGTTGAACACCTTGTAGAGCTCTTTTAGGTGGGCATTGAGTAGGTGAAAGTGTGCACAAGTGAACTCTGTTTTGATTTCAGAGAAGATAAGTGTCAAGGAGGACACCCCAAAGTTACTGAACACTTTGGAAATCTGTGGAAGGAGAAACTACCTCAGAGTTGTTGGACACTATGAAGGAAAGGCTCAGCAAGGAGTGCTTCAAGAAGTTGTAAAGTGTGCACATAACCAACACATTCTCAAGTGTTGGGGGAAGTTTAGGAAAACCAGAGTTGTTGAACACTCTGGGGAAGATCTATGCAAGTGTGCAATGAGCAGACGCAAGGAGTGTGTTACTTAACCTAAAAGAGATCAGGAAGCAGGAGGAATACTCGTGTACGGAGTGCACTAGTCCAACACTTAGACAAAGTGTTGAAAGTCTAAATCCATCTAAAGGCTCATTCGAGTGCAAGGAGTGCGCAAAGGTGAACTTGCTTCAATTTTAGGAGCTCAGAAGAGCATAGATTGTGCCAGGAGGGCACCAAAAAATCCTTTGAAGGAACGTCGAAGGCTAATACTCTTTGGAGTTTTGAGCAAGTTCACAAGCTCATAAGTGAACGCGCAAGGTGTGTGCCAGAGATAAATTTCTTCGAGTTCGGAAGCTCGAGAGGAGGAGCGAATTTGAGACTCAAAGTAGCCAAGCTCATAGGAGGATCAAAGGCCGCAACCTTTGACATTTGGAAATTCTTCTAATTCGGGAGACAGCCAAATCTCAGGAGGAGCAACAATTGTCATCAGATCAGATGCAGGAGGAGATCTATACCATCGAATTCTATGTCTGGATAGGAGGAGCGCACAGAGGAGAAAAACAAATATCATCCATCAGATCTAAGCATGAAGGATCAACATCCATCGTATCCATGTAACTGGACGTAATTTAAACACTTTTAAAGTGCATAGGAGAGTGGACTCGCGAAGTCCCAAAGTGGATCAAGAATGCCCATTATCAAGAGAGACAAGTGGTAGAATATCTGGGGGAGTTGCACGTAGGCTAGCCATAGAGTCCTTCGACACTTCATGGTTCAGAGGTTTTGAAGTTATTGAAGAATGGGGATCGTCAAAGTCCTCAAGTCGTGAAGTAATCCTAGACATTGGATGCAACGAGGATACATGGAAGAGATATGCAAACTTCAGAGGGAGAGTCCTTTGGAGGAAAGGCAAGGTGGAGTAACCAAAAATATTGAAGGTTGAAGAAATATAGACCATGGGATATGGAAGGGACACATGGCGAAGATCCACGTGATTCAAAAGGAGAGCACTTTGAGGAAAAGTCTGTGTGGAGTGAGCAAAACTCTCGAAGCTTGAAGTAGTGAAGTCCATCGTGACAGTAAATCTAGGAAGGACACATGTCACCAGATCGTGGACTTCAAAGGAAGAGCAAGAAGGAAGTGGATAGTTGACCAGAAGTTGTTCGAAGCTCCAGAGGTAAGATCACATCCTAGCCGTCAGTTTCTTGGACATGTGGCATTAGATCTGTCACTTCGGTGATAGAACACTTTGAGGAAAACAAAGCATGAAATCCCAAAGGTCATAAGTCTTGAAGGCCAAAATCCATAGGAGTCATGGATGAATGGAGGGATACATGGAGCGTGGACTCACTTCAGAGGAATTGAGGAGTGAAGGCATGAAAAGTCCCGAAGGTTTAAGAATTGAACTCCATCTGAACTGTCCATTGGAAAAGGACGTGTGGGGGAAGATCAATCACTTTGGAGGATTGACACTATGGGAAAAAGGGAAGAAAAGGGGCATTGACTGCAAGTCACCTGAAGGGGAATCAAAGCATAATATCGAGTGTTGATCGAGTTAACTATGTGGAATTTTATCCCTATCTTTGGCTAAAGGTCACTTCGGGGAAAAAGTGGTCAGGTGCGTTAAAAAGCACCGAAGCCCAAATTGTCGAAGGAATCAGGAGTCGTTGATCCTGAAGGACATGTGGCACTTGATTTGAAGCTCTGGGTGTGAAGTAATTCAGGAGAAAAAGGTGTTGGAACATTCAGAACTCTCGAATGCCAAAATCTGAAGTGGATCACATTCGTTGGCTGTCAGATAAGCGAGAATCATCTATCGTCTAGGTGAGTTTGTAGTTCAAGGTTCGATAAAAAAGGTTGCAGCCATTGCCAAAATAGCTTAAGCCAGAAGTTGCGAAGCACTTTAGGGTTTATCCTTGGGTCACGGCCCGATGTCATATGAGGAAGGGACCTAGCAGAAGGAGCTAGCGCTCGTCAATTTTAAAAGTTTAAAGAGCGCTAAGAAAAGGGCTTGCGAATTGCATATTACTTGCGCATAAGGTGATAAATGGGCCTATGTTAAATCAATTTGGGGGCTAGCAGGGTCCCAAGGAGATAATTTATCTTAGAGACTTAAACTATCCTAGAACAGAAGGTCGATCATCCCTGAGGAGAGAGCGGGGGTCTGCATCATTTAAGCTCCTTGATCTCCTTCTTGTCGTTCTCGAGCACCTATGCGATGATTTGGATATGTTCTTCTGCATTGCTCATGGCTTCCTGCGCGCTGTTTGGAATCCTTGTGACTAATTCCTTCAAATTCTACTCTAAATTAGATTCACACTATTTATCCTCTTTTGTCTCGAGCTTTACCTGCTCGACTACCACTTCCAGGGCATTCTTGTCATTCTTATTTTCCTGCAATTCCACTACATATGTTCTTGTGCACGATTGCACTTCTTGCATGACACTGACTTGATGTTTGTACAATGCCTTTATTGGTATCTTCGCCAGTACCAACTATACCTGTGCTAGATATTTAAGTGGTGTCTAGGAAATGGCTTGGTCCATCTACAACATTTATGATGTTACATGGAAGCTTGAACTTGCTTGTGCTATGGTCTGGATGGTGTGTTCTTCGCTCAACACGGTCCTTTCCTCTACTTCCTTCATTGAGGGGAATTGTTATGTTCCCCTTTCATGCCTTTACACTACTTGTGTTTGTTCTAGTACCTTCTTGATGTCGGACAACTCATTTTGTATCATGCCTCTTTGGTGCTTGGTCTCTTCAAACTCCTTAGTTGCATGATCTTGTAATCTCTTGCGACAAGATTGACATAATCCTTGGTGATTGTGTACTCAGGTATTTTCTTATGAGCCTTGTCCTTCTTGCGTGACCCCTCTGTATATATAACAGGTCACTTGGGTGGCCTTGTTTCTTATGGAGTAGCTACTGAAGGAGTTTCTTATTTCATTGTCTCCCCCCTTCCTTGTTCTTCCTTTGTCGGGGAAATGTCCTTCTTCCCTAACTGCACATCCTTCCTTGGAGCACTATCCTTCTTCTGTTGTGCGGTCTTATGACTAGGATTCCCCTATTGTGTTGAATTTTTGGGAACAATGCTCTCTCCTACAGGTGTCTTAGATAACCCTTACTCTACCTCCTTTCCCTTTGGCATTTCCTTGGTGATGATTGGGATCTTCTAGTCATCTTGTCAGTCTCACATCTCCATTTCAACTTCCTCTACCTTGATGTAGAAGTGAAGTTGCAACCATTCTTTTTTTGGGTCTCTACGTGCTTGGATCCACATATTGTGGCATCTAGCCATGAAGTTGGCTATACCTTGATACTACACGAACACTTCTGGAGTGATCCTCTAGGTGTTAGTTATGTTTTCCTGGATGTCGTTGAGATACCATGCAAAAGTACCCGCGTTGCCACTTCTTCTCTTGGGGTCTGACGTGCTTCCCATGGATGTGTACCGCACTGTGTGGCAGAGGCCTACTCTATCACAAAAATAAGAGTAGGAAGGCTCTTTCCACATGATTAGTGATATCAAAATCAACATCCATGAATAGTGGAAATATGTCCCAAGTCCTGTGTGTCCTTGCATTTGTTGAGGAACGGGTTCAACATATATGGGGCCTAGTTGAGCATGGTGTCATTTTTACACTAAGATAGAGCTGCGACAACCCTTGCAGGGATCTCTTCCTTGTGGCACTTGATAGCAATTTGCACACCATCATTTTTGTGGCCATCCTAGTGGTTGCATCGCTGATTTGTTTGATGATAATCCCATGGAGCCTCTCTATGTCCCATATGTTTTATTCATCTCTTCGGCGAGATCCTTTTCTTTAGATTTGTCATCCAAGTACTTTGTTGGACTCTTGCCCATTGATGGTAGACCTGTGATTAACACAATTAGAACTATGTTGATGGAGACATGTTCTTCCATCCATAAGAATCCTCCATGGAGGACTACCATCAACTGCTTGACACATTTATTCACTTATTTCCCCCTGTTGAAGTGGGGAATCTCTACAAGGTTCAGGATCCTTGTGTTTTCTAGGCCTGTTGCCCATTATTTTGGCTGCATCATGGGGTCTCCAAATGGGCATGTTGGTTGAATCTGTCGGTGTTGGGAATGTCGTGGTACGATTATCTTAGCCTTTCCACACACCCCAATAGGTTTAGTGTGGCTTGCACCCCCTCTAGAATGTGTGGTAGCACAATTGATGCATCAGGATGCTTGCACAAAGACTGCACGATGGGTTGTTTTCCCTTTCTTCATACCAATGCAATAGAGGTCCCAGCCTCTGGCTTTCTCTCATCCCTGCCCGACTCTAGCTACTCTATAATATCTTCAATTTTCCCCTCCTCTTGTTGTGTAGACCCTTCCCCATATTGTGGTCTCAGCGTGTTAGACTTTATCCTCTCATTGACGCTCCCATTTGTTCTGTGGGCTGCTTCAACCCTTGCAGGTTGTTGTGGGTTTCCCGTGGTGACTAGTTTGTGCCTCTGTGCACTATCGTGCAAGTCAATATCCATCCTAGCCATTGTCAAAACTTGTTCTTCTTCTTCTACCAGTGTGGCAGTCACTAGTTCGACCTATGGCAAGGGAATTGTGTAGACATTGACAATTCCCTCTCTCTGTACCATTTCCTTCTCTTCCTCTACAGTTTCTTGTGGTGACCTGAGACTGATTTGGGTTTCGCATGCTATTTGGCTTGGTACACCAAACTTTGGAGGTGCCATCATAAGCACTTCTTTCTTTCTTGATTGAGCTTCAGCTGCTTCGAATCTCTATACCCGCCTGCTCCCCTCTTGTCTTTAGCTTCATGGTTTTGCAATTTTACAATAATTTGTGTTTGGCCTGCATTTCTCCTTTATATAGAGGGTTTCATTATTTCCCTGAATCTTCTTAGAGAATCTTCTTTCACTATGATTAATGCATTGAATCTTGTCGAGTACGCTTTATTCAATTCCATAAATGCCCCAATTCTTGCCTTTTTTCCTTAACGATCATTTTTCTCTTTTATGACCATTAGCCCCTTTTCCTGTGCACTATACTTCTCCTTATTGCATCATGACATTTCCTTAGTGCGCGAGGTTTCACTTTCTATCAGCCATATGCTATGCGTGATCATTTTTCCTTTTTGTCACATTGATTCTACTATTTCTGCACACTATGTTTCCCAATATTTTTGTATTTTATTTATTTTCTATTTTTGTATTTCTATTTCTGTCTTTTTCTCCTTTTTTTTTCTCCTTTTTCTATCCTAATATCTTCTATATTACACTATATACATGCTTTTCTCATTGTGTTGTAACTTTTAAGGGATAGGAGGTCGCCTATCCCTGTACAGTTTCAATCAACTACTATTGATCATTCCTTTGAGTTATTTTCATCCCAATTCCTTTAGTTGTACATATCCCCCATATGTGATAATATTTAATTCATATGGCCCTAGCCAATGAATTCTAAACTTACGAGGATGTTGAAAAACATTATTGTCATAGAGTAGGACTAGGTCTCCCTCCTTAAAAATATTCTTCTTAATATGTCTGTCATGCCAGGATTTGTCTCTTGCTTTCTACACTTCCTGGTGAAATCCTGCTAGAATCTTGTCTCTTCCATCTCTATTATTTTATTTAACCTCTTCTTTACTGCACCTCTTTCTATGATGTTGGTAATTGTTGCTACACATGGACTCGGTACCAGAAATTCTAATGGTACCACTGCTTCCTACCCATACACCAATCTAAATGGTATTTATCCTATCAACTTCTTAAATGTGGTCCTATATGCCCATAGTACTACTGGTATTTTCAAGTCCCAATCATCCCTGTTGACATTGCAGATATTTGTCAGAGCATTCTCCAAGGTCTTATTGAAGGATTCTACCATTCCATTTTCCTAAGGATGGTATGGTGTACTCTTCTGGTGATAGACTTCAAACTCCTCAGTCATAACCATGATGATATTGGTGATAAAGTGAGTTCCTTAGTCATTGATCAAAATCCTTGGACATCCAAATCTGGTGATCACTTTCTCAAAAAAGAAGTGTGTTGTTGTCTTTGTGTTGCAGTCTTTTACTGATGTTTATTTTTCCCATCTTGTTAAGTATTTAGTCATAGTAATGATATATCTAGTTCCTAACCTTTTTTCTGGTGAATGGATTGGTCCAACAAAGTCTATTTCCCATTTTTCTAATACTTGCAAGGTTACTTGTGGTCTTCGAAGCATATCATCCCTTTTGTTGGGTTTTCCAACCCTCTGATAGACATCACATTTCTTGAAATATTCCTTGTCCTCTCTATGGATTGTTGGCCACCATGATCTTGCGCACAATACCTTCTACGTGGTATCTTTCCCGCATAGTGTCCTCCAACTATACCTTCATGAGCTTCTACCAAGATTCTGGGCCCTTCATGAGCTTCTACCAAGATTCTGGGCCCTTCATGTTCTAATACACATCTTCTCAAAATGATATATGCACCCATCTTGTACAAATCTCCTACAAGAAGTTGAAAGTCTGCAACTTTCACTACAAGATTCATCTCCTACACAGTGCTAAACTCTTGCGGTGCACTCCCTATACTTAAGTATTCAATAATATCAGCAAACTATTCATCAACTATCTATACTGGAAAAAAAATGTGCATCAAGGAAGTTGTCTTCCAAGTTGGTAGATTCTTATCCATTAGTTACCCTTGACAGGTGATCAGGTCCTGCATTTAGCTTTCCTGGTTTGACTATCACTTCGAAATCAAATTCTTGGAACAACAATATCCATCTACATATCCTCCCCTATAAAATTAGCTTGTTGACTGGGTATTTGAGGGCATAATGGTCTGTGAACATTTTAAAGTGTTTCCCCAATAAGTAGTGCCACAACTTTTGAAGGGAATATACCATGGCTATGCATTCTGTTTCTGTGGTGTTGTAATTTTACTCTGATACTGGCAACTTTCTGGTTACAAAGACCATATGGTGGTGTAATTCCCCTACTCCTGGTTGTGCCAGATATGATCCAAGTGATATGGTTTATGCATCTACATGAAAATGAAATGTCTTTTCCCAATCTGGGAATACCAAGATAGGTGATGTTACCATATTTACTTTTAAGGTGTCCAATCCTTGTTGAAAATCCTCATTCCATTGAAATCTTATATCCTTCTTTAACATTTTTTCATTGGTGCAGTAATCTACACATACCCCTTTATAAATTTCTTGTAATAGCCTGCATTTCCCAGTGTTTCTCTCAACTGGTGCACTAACTTTGGTGGTGGTAAATTGACAATGAATGAAATCTTAGTATGATCCACCAGTAAACCTTTTTTACACACTATATCCGCCAACAATATTCCAAAAGGTATCCCAAAAATTCATTTATTAATATTCAATGATATCTGACATTGCTTGCATATTTCCAACATTAGTATTAACACTTCTACATGATATTTTAATAGACTATATATAGTC
>JZKD02S1933998.1:0-21181 GCA_000966675.3 Picea glauca
CATGATTAAGCTGTATTCTACCCTTACTGATTTCAACAAAGAATGTGGCGGAATGAAAATTCCAACTGAACTGGTAGTAATGTGAGGAAAATGAATAAAGGTTTCTTGGCTCTGGGTTTAAGAATATGAAATAAGGGTGATATCTTAGTTTCTATAGTTAGTAATGAAAGGAAACTGAAGAAAGGTTTCTTGTCTCTGGGTTTAACAATCTGAAATAGTGGTGATGTCTTAGTTTCTGTAGTCATTTTTGACTGTCACCGTATGTTAATCTTCCACTAGATTTTGCTAGTCAAAACGATCTTAGTTTTAAGGACATTCCATCCTGCTTATTCTGGTTCCTATTGTGTTTAGTTCATAACTAAATTCCAGGTATAAGGAAAAAGGAAGACCATGATACAGAATTGGGTTCTTACAAAGCTCCTTTTCTGCTTAGTTTTTGCGTTTTCCCCACCCCTTTTGCTAGTTGCAGTTGTGCTTCCCTGCGTGCATTCTATAATGCTAGAACTTGGTTGTGGTTGTCATTTATCTTTTATGGTCTTGTTATTTTCTATTTTTTCCCCTTCCAAGGCAAATTATAAGGCCTATACACATCCCTTCACCCACTGTTGTGTGGAAAAAGTTTCATTTTTAATTGATTAGATTCCTAGTTTTTCCCTTTATTTTAGATTTCTTAACTGACCACAACTAGCAGAAGGATAAATCATATGAATAAACAGTTTTCCCATTCATTCCCTATATATCTTGTTCTTGCCTTTCTGCCTTTTTGACCCCAACCCTTGAAAAGAACCCAGATAGCCTTTGTAGGCAACCATCAAACTTCAACTCCTCATGGGCTGAATTTCAATAGTGATCAAAGCCACCCATTGTTTAGACACATTCCCACTTAAGATTATTGGCTAATGTTGTTTCAGGTCATCTTGCACTAGTTTTGTCATGTACATGGCAATAATGCTCTGTCTTTAAATGGCCCTACCCTATTGCAAGTTGGAAAATTATACAATCATGGCCTACTTTCATCCATAGGTAATTAGATCTAAACCTAAATAATCAAGGGTTTACAGCTAGTTTTCACTATCACTTATTCATTTGATGCAATAGGAATGGATGGACCCATTTTTGTTGAAATAGTCATACACTGTAAGTGATTGAATCCTAGACATACACACCTTGTTGTGTTTAATTTCCCTGTGTGGTTTGCTATACATGTAGGAAACCATGGTTGTTCCCTCTCATTGGAACAATCGAGAAAGAGGCAATCATAAGTAACCTTGCAATGTAGACCGAATGACAAATGGATATTTCCAAAGATTTAAATAAAATTTGTATGCATGAATAAGTATATGGATTGGTATTTTCTATAGGTATTCCACCAATCACAATTGCTCATAAAATTAGTTTATCCTCTAAGATATCCCACTCTTCTTATTCCTCACACTTCCTACCCCCTTGCTATCTAACAAAAGATTTCAATTTACACAACAAAATCATGTTTCAATTACAACAATGCCAACTTCCTACCCTTTGTCTTCTTGTCTTTTCATCTTTCACAATTATGACTTAATACATAAAAGATTGCCACGGATCATTTAAGATGATGGACCATGGCATGAAGCAAAACGAAAAAAAGTTATGAATTACATGTCAGGGCCAACAGAAGGCCTCGTACCTGCCTCCACAGTTTTCTCCACCTACATCAACTCCGTATTGCTTCTTCTTTGACAATAATTGACTAGGCCCTGTTGGCCATCACCATCACCATACTCAATGGTCCAATTAGATGTTGGATTTACATCTTCCATCTCAATGAGCATAAAATTGATTCTTTTTGAAGTGTTATACCAAATAGTTTAGAATTTACATAAACGTTTAGAATCTAAATACATTTTAAACCAATTCTAATAGTACTAACTAAAAAGTTTGAGATTATAATTGACTTCATCCAAAGTTTGAGATTATAATTGACAAACACGAAATTATTTCAGCATGTTTTGGTTAGCCAGGCTGCCAGTTGCATATTTTGAAGTGTATAGGTTAAAATAGACTCCAATTTCTCTCACAATTGAATGTGGAGCATCATTGACTCAATATTCAAACAGCAAATCTTTGAAACTCGGTAGTGCCTTTGCCATTAGTCTCCCACCATATGCTTGGCATAGTTCACATGTCATTACATTGCATGGCACTACTATTAATAACAAAGTTCAAAAACTATAATTCAAGATTAAAAAGAAATCTACGAAATTACACTCTAGCAGCTAGATTGAATGTTGTAGTGAGTAGTAGTACTTGGTAACATTTCATTTTTTGTTTTGATTGAACTCGTGATGGAAAACAATCCATTTGCGGCGATGAATGAGTTTATTAGTCCATCTATCATCAATGATCTCCCAAAGTGGCATGTATTTGTTCTGATTGGCTCTGTAGGTACCTATAATCATTAATGGCCTTAATGCTATCCATGGCTGATAGAGGTAACCCATTGTGAGTTTCTTGCCATCCACCATTTGCAGGACTTTTATGATTTGCTTAGAAAATGTAAACTCTTCCTCAGCATACTCTATAACTTTGCAATTTGAATGCCTTATGGGGTCTTTGCAGGATTAGTTATTGTCCAGTCATAGGCAACAAACATTCTCTTTAAAGCTAGCTCTTGTAAAACAATACATTGTAAGGCAATGAAGTTGGTGGCAAATTTAGTGATGACAGGATGGACGAGCTTCTTGCCTTTTGCATGGGTCATCATCATGCTAAGAACCCTTGTATGATTGGACATTGAAACTGGGTCCTGTAAGCAAAAATACAAAAAAGAAAAAGAAAAAATTGTGAGCATTGATAAATTTTCAGCAAGAAAGGGTTGAAGCCTTGAAGGGTTACAATTAGGTTAAATTTGCTAGGGTTAAGTACCTTTTGACCTCTGTTAAATAGTGATCAAGGTCCATATAACACATCTAAGCTGTTCTTTGTGTGTGTGAACACAAAACAAAGTGCATTCCCAGAAGTCTGAGAGCATTCCAGATAGAATAAATCCATTTTCTTTTGGGGGAGAAGCTCAAGGAGAATGTTCTGTTAATTGGTTAGCAATGACAAAGTTTTAGCATGAAAGGGAATAAGGGTTACAACTAAGTTAAATTTGCTTTGGCCAAGCATCTTTTATTAAATAGTGATCAAGTTCTTGCCTTGTATATTAGAATGCCTGACTCAATAAAAATGTCAAATTCCCTAAAATGCATGTAAACTAAATTTTGTCTGCATGAACACAAAACAAAGTGTATGTAATAACCCTAGGTTTTTTAGGGGATTAAGCCAGCTGGCAAACAAGTTAATATGTGCACTTTCCCACAGTAATTCTGCCCTAACCAGTTCTGATTTCAATTGTTGCACAGAGATAACAGCAAAAATACTATGTAATACCCAACCTCCAGTGATTAAAACAATAGCGACGTTATCCAAGCAGTTTCCAAAACCAGTAATGTAGAGTATCCAACAGTATCAGAAGCAGTATTAAAAACCAGCAGTAAATAGCTTCAAAACCCAGCAGTAAACCCCCTAAGGGCTGCTGTCAATATCGAGACCAATAACTGACAAACTGTAGCAGCAAATCTGTAACAGAAGTTTATCTGAGTAAACCCTAACCTCTACTACAACATAAAACCAAGAAACCTGTGCTTAGAAGACTCTTGGTGGAGCTCCAATTCCCCCAGAGTGCCTTTGCTGTCCTTCGGTCAGCTCCAGTAGACCTTGGTCTGCACTTTCCAAGCTCAAATATGGTCCGGCCCCCTCCAGAAGGCCACTACAGGGTTCGGTCCTTCCTCTGGCAGCCAGAACAGACGGCGGCACCCCTGTGGCTTACTCCACGGCTCCTCTGTCAGATCTTCCACACTTAATCAGCAGCTTGGCACCTCAGCTTCCTCAACGTACCCCTGTACCTCCAACTCTGGAATTACTGTGGCAGATAAGAAAGAAGGTTGAGCTAGGGTGAGGTTCAACCCACCGAAGCTCAACAACAAAGGGGGTTTAATAACCCACCAGTAACTGAGGCAGCTGTGTCCCAAGTAAAGAACAGAGAACTCCTTAATCCAAATCGTGCCTCCTTTGAATGGACCTCCTCCTCTATTTATATTCTCTCCTTAGGATTGATTAGTTCCTTAGGTAAAGTCGGCTCTCCCTTTTTGGTGGATGATTGTCCTTTAGTTCAGGTCGGCTCTCATGTAAATTGTGGGTGAAGGAAGGTTGATCCTCATACTAAAGCCTAACACACCCCTTTTTGCACCCACGGCTCCCCTACCTTCGGGGACTATGGGCTACGGGGAGCCCCCTAAGCCAGTGCATCCCTCCCCTCAAGGGGTCAATTAGGAGGGGATATGACAGTGTATTCCCAAAAGTCTCAGCATTCTAGATAGGATAGTGGGGAGTCTAAGGAAAACCTTTAGGTTTGTAACAATTTAGGTCGAAAGAATGGACAAATCTTTGCTTATCAAATTGCAATTTTACTAAGTCAAAAATACATCTGCGAAACATAGAAATTGAGTCAGTAATTTACAAAAGCATGGAAACTAGAAACCAGATTTTAGAAATGGGAACCTACCTTGGATTTTGTTATTCGGTTAAATTTCATTATTTTAGATTTATCTAGATCACAATAAAAATCTCGCTAAGATGGGAGCATAATGTTCTCACTTAGTGATAATACATCTAATCCAATTAGGAAGACTGCTTCAAAATGTTCAAATTCCTGAATTTATTGGATAAAATCTTGCAAGCCTATGGAGATAATTTATGTATCTTGATGTAATTTTGCCTATTTTCTCCCTTACACGCACTATAAATCAACTAAATTGCGCTACCTCTTAAAGATTACCAAGCCTATGGATCGCCTCTTTCCCATTGGTATGTAGATAGAATATGAGGAATTAGTGCCTATTGCACTAATGGCTTTTCCCTTGTATACAAAGCCTTTGTTCTAGGTGTTTGTGCTCGAGCAACCCTCTTAACTTATGAACAACTTTGGGACATTTTTATCGAAGAAGAAACAAGGCGAGAATTAGTTACATCTGGAAAAGAAGAGGCCTAGGACCTTGCTCTCATCGAGAAGATGACGAAAGGTGGGAATAAAAGGAAATTTGTAGAAGGCAAGTAGGAGGCATTATACCCTCACTTTGGTTATGCTATTATATGCTCATAGAAGAGAATATCTAGAAAAGGCAAAGGTAAGCAACCACAAAAACAAGTTCCAAGGAGTGTAGATACTTTAGTTGAAGTGGATGGGTCAGCTCCTTGCTAGAAACCACCTTTACCATGATTTCGATGCTCTTTACCTATACTACATTAGGGGTTGGTTGGTATGTTGATAGTGGAGCTTAACAACACGTCATATAATCGAAATTTTTTCCATCAAACTTCATGAAAAACAAATGGGCATGCAAGTGGCCTTGGGTGATGATTTGGCCTAGGCCTATCTAGTGATTGGAATCGACACAATACTAATTAGGATGCTTTCATGTATCTTTTTTGGGTTGCATGATGTTCTTTTAATAGTTAGATTGACTAAGAATCGATTTCTTGTCTCAAGGATTATAGATATGAAATGGAAAGTTGAGTTTGATGAACATAAGTGTGTTATAAGAGATTTCAGTCAAGAACTTGTTGAAATTTTGTTGATTATGTTAACATTAGATTTACCATAGCAATTTGAACTTCTTTTGCATGCTCGTTTCACCATAGGCGATGTTGCATCATCGCCACCCAACTATAGACACCTACTTGTGCCACCCTTGAGCATAACATATACATCCTGGGAAACCCTTCTACGCAAGGGGAGAAAGCCCAACAACCTTCTCATAGAGAATATCCTTGCCAAGACAAAATGACCAAGAACAAGCTCTATCCACTAGAGCAAACCAACAAGAAAGAATCCAACAACATAGATGCAACACACCCTAGCCAGAGCGCTAGGGTGTCTAGCCTCCACTAGTGTACCACCAACAATACTGCAACAAACCCTAGCTAGAGCCCTAGGGTAGCTAGCCTTCACCAATGCATCACCAAGAGATAAGACAAACACCAACGAAACTTGCGCCATCCTTCCTATTGCAATTGTAGTTGCAGCTGCATCTCTCTCCACCAAACTTGCGCTATAAATGAGAGTGAGAGAGTGTGCCAAATGAGGAAGGCGTCACCCTTATTTATACTAATTTGTCCAGTGACTTTTCTGGCAGGGCCGACCTGACCTTTATGGAAAATATAATTTTGTTTATCTTATTCTTGTGGAGCCGACTTTACTTCTGGATCAATATAATTCTTTTTGGGCTTCTTTATTTCTTTCAATGGTTTTCCTTTAATGTCTTGGCATCTTCATCTATAAGAAAGGTTGTCCAAGAGGTGGATATCTCCCGCAGCTACCAGAAACATCAACACTCCCTCTTAGCCAAGGAGGTATTCTCCATGATGTGTGGACCTTTTCTAGGGCCTCGTCACCACTAGAATACACTAGGACCTACACGCCCATAGGACCTCCTTTTTCCAAGACATTATGAAGATTGACCATAGTTACAATTTCAACACTCCCTCTTAACTAGGGAAGTATTCATAACAACCAACTAATCTGTACTCAAGTTGACAAATCTATCTAGTGAAAGGTTACAACAAAATATCATCGTCTACATAACCTGCAACAACTTGTCATAACACATGACATATAATCATCATCTGCATGATCTCATGGAGTAACCCTCCATCTCACAGAGCCATACTCAAGATGAGTAACCAGGCATGATGTTGAATAAGTCAGGTGTTAAACCCTGCGTAACCTGCAGTTGTCACACACTCAACAAAGTGACTAGTGACCACCATGACCATTCTTCTAACCATATGAATCATAGAGTAACCCTCTATCATATGGACCACGGAAGAATAAGTCCTCACAGATGCTGAAAGCCATGTCATGGGCTATTGAGACCATTCTTCTAACCATATGAATCATAGAGTAACCCTCTATCATATGGATCACAAGGTAACCCTCCATAGAAGAAAACACGTCTCCACAGATGTTGAAAGCCACGCCATGGGCTTCTGAGACCACACGTCTCGGACCAATCTCTAATCACAACACCGCACGAGTCATGGAGTAACCCTCTCTTCATGTGTGTCTTAGAGATCAACGTCCTACATCGACCTCCCACACTTGCGGTGTCATCGTGAGGCAGACCATTCAACCTGACCAGGCCTTCACCACATGGGTCATAGAGTAACCCTTTACCATGTGAGCCCCAGGAGAATGACCGTCTTGGACCATTTTCCACCATGAAAATTGTCTGTCCATGGTGCATCAACATTCTGCACAACCTGGACCATTCTCCACCATGAGAATGTCCACCAACAATTTGTACATCTTGGATTAATCGTCCACTATTACACTGACTATCCATGATGCCAATCATCAACACTCCTTCTCGCCCAAGGGAGCAATCTCCACAAGCCCTAGCTTGTCCTTGAAGTGTATAAACTTCATCCTGGACAGAGGCTTTGTCAAAATGACAACTGTTTGCTCATCGATGATGTACTGGAGATTCACTTCTCCCTTTTGGACTTTGTCATGGAGATGGTAGTATTTGATCCCAATGTGCTTCGACCTGTCATGGAACATCGGGTTCTTTGAAAGCCTCACACAACTTTGATTATCACAATATATCACGGTCGTATCCAACACCTGATCAAATAGTCTAGAAGCCATCTTACGAAGCTACACTGCTTTCGTACAAGCCTCACAAGTTGCAATATACTCTGCAGTGCTGAGCGCGATAGACTTTTGCTTCCTGTTAATCGAAGATATCATAGCAGAGCCCAAACTGAAGCATACACTCGAAGTGCTCTTTCTTTCATCTGCACTCCCTGCCCAATCATAATTTGTATATCCCTGTAGTTGTACATCACTGTTTGAGACATATCTCAAACCATAGTTCAACGTCCCACGTAGATACCTCAGAATATGCTTTGCACCTATCCAATGCTCATGTCTTGGTTCCACCTGGAGCTGGCTCAATGTATTCTCAACAAAGCATATGTTCGACCTAGTATTTACCAAATACATCAGTGAGTCAATCAACTGCCAGTACGTGGACGCATCTACTGGCGCAAAATCTGAGTCTCTCAACTTCTTCAGGTTCGCCACTATCGGAGTGGCCATGGATTTACAATCCATCATCCCAAAACTCTGAAGGATCTTCATAGCGTACTTCCCTTGACCAAGGAAGATTTCTTCGGGCTTCTGCCATACTTCTAATCATAAGAACAAGATCCTTCATATCAAATTCAGAGGTTAGCTCCCTCTTACACTGAAGAATGAGAGGCTCTGCACCTGTCATAAATAAGTCATCAACATATAGTAGCAAAATCATAGGTGCATCATTCACAACCTTAAAGTAAAGGTTCAGATCTGCATAACTCTTGGAGAATCCAAGTCTTGTCAAATAACTGTCGATCTGCGCATACCAAGCTCTTGGGGCTTGCTTGAGTCCATACAAGGCCTTCTTTAATTTGCAAACATGAGATTCTCTAGAGTGAACCTCAAAACCTTGAGGTTGCTCGATATACACTTCTTCTTCAATCATTCCATTCATAAAAGCTGTCTTCACATCCATCTGGTGAAGACTCCAACCCATAGAGGCTGTAAGAGAGATAATGGATCTGATAGAAGTGTATCTGGCAACAGGTGAAAACATCTCATCATAGTCTTCTCCCTCTTATGGGAGAAACCTCTAGCCACAAACCTTGCCTTGTATTTATCAATGCTTCTATCTACCACATGCTTGATCTTATAGATTCACTTTGAAGTCACTACTGACTTCCCTTCAGGTCTTGGAATAATAACCCACACATCATTCTTCATGATGGACTAATACTCTTCCATCATGGCATCTCTCCATACCGGTTGACTGGGTTCCTCATATCAAGAAGGTTCAAAATCAATGATGTGGCTCATCGCTGCAACATAGCTCGAGAATCTCTGAGTTCTCTTACTTTCTGAAAGTACCACGGGGAGTTGCATGTCTTTTTGCTTCTTGTAGAGTCTAATGTGCCTAGGTAGGCCTCTTTTGGCCTACTGCAATATTTCTAGGAACATCAACAAGATGTACTAGATCAACTGGATCAATAGGCTCAACTGTCTCCATGGGCTCAACTGGCTCCCTTTGAACTGTTGAAGTGTAAGGGGGAGAAGGCACCATCTCCTCCTGCGTCTCACTGTTAATCTGCATGTGAGATCCTCTAGATCTCTTAGAGGCTACCTCCTCCTCAAAGGAAACGTCTCTGCTCACTTCAATCTGTCTCTGAATTGGAATGTAGATCCGATATGCCTATGAAGATTCACTGTACCCAATAAATGTACCCTTCCTGCTTGAAAGGTCTAGCTTCGTCCTTTTCTCCTTGGTTTTGTGAATGTATACAAGACACCCAAATATCCAACCTCAAGGAAGCAACTATCATAGGCCCACACAAGTCTAAATGCACGGAGTCCAAGATACCTTTGGATTTGCTGTCACTGCTCGGAAAATAACCCTTGGCATTTGTGCTAAGAGAACAACCTCTGCAAATGCCATCATGCTCAACACGAAGTTGTGGAAGCCCCATCACCATCTTCCCCAGAGCGGGAAGGACTCTATAATGCAAATGAGCAAGTCTCCTATGCCATAACTTACTCAGATTGATAGAGTGATGCACCACGAACTGGTCGAACTGTCAATCTGTACAAACTCCATGTCTGGTCAGACTGCTTCATGTCTTAAACTAGAGACCATCTAATAAGTTGCCTTTTGAAACTGTCACTATAGCTCCCTCTTAGAGCTGTCACTAGTGACCTGCCTCCGAGGTAACTTGCCCAGATTAAGAAACAAGAACAACAACATTTCCATGGCAACCTCCATGGAATTTAACAAGATAACCTGCCTGGAACAGACAACAAAACAAGAATATCTCCTCGAGGGGAGATCAACAAGTGCATCTCTAGTCTTAAGTGGTTAGTATAAGGATCATAACTTCAATAGATCAAGATGCAACATAAGATCACAATAATGCCATGACAGCTAGATCTGGATGTGCTGGATTTGAGATCCCTCTGGATCTATGATTTTTGCTTGGACAAAAGATCCCTTCTCCTGTAAACACCCTCAAGATATTGATATAGTTTAAACATATATAAGTACATACCTCTGGAAGCAACGACAAGCGGCAACAAACAATGACAAACAGTGGCACCATCAATAGCGGCAAGCAGCGACAAACCCTAAAACTTCAAAGTGCTCCAGCTTGTAGTCTGAAGGTAGCTGGTGATGCGCTAGGGTAGGGCACACTTGTTGGAGAAGGAATTAGGCCAAACGACCTAGGGAAAGGGGCTCAAGGAGCTTGAAAAAATAAAACTGTGTAGCGGCAAGGTACTGCGGCAGGGTGCAGCGGAAAACTGCAACGGTAAGGTAAATCTCACGATCTTCTTTCTAACGATTAGACTGTTCCGAAGGAAACCAAGCTTTGAACCTATGTTGAAATTTTGTTGATTACGTTAACATTAGATTTACCATAGCAATTTGAACTTTTTTTGCATGCTCATTTCACCATAGGTGATGTTGCTCCATCGCCACCCAACTACTCGTGCCACCCCCGAGCATAACATATACAGCCTTGGAAACCCTTCTATACAAGGGGAGAAAACCCCACAACCTTCTTATAGAGAATATCCTTGCCAAGACAAAATAACCAAGAACAAGCTCTATCCACTAGAGCAAACCAGCAAGAAAGAATCCAACAACATAGATGCAACACACCCTAGCAAGAGCGCCAGGGTGCCTAGCCTCCACTAGCCTACCACCAACAATACTGCAACAAACGCTAGCTAGAGCACTAGGGTAGATAGCCTTCATCAACGCATCACCAAGAGATAAGATAAACACCAACCAAACTTGCGCCATCCTTCCTATTGCAGTTGTAGCTGCAGCTACAACTCTCTCCACCAAACTTGTGCTATAGATGAGAGTGAGAGAGTGTGTCAAATGAGGAAGGCATCACCCTTATTTATACTAATCTATCTAGTGACTTTTTTGGCAGGGTCGACCCAACCTTTCTGGAAAATATAATTCTGTTTATCTTATTCTTGTGGACCCGACTTTACTTCTGGATCAATATAATTCTTCTGGGGGTTCTTTATGTCTTTCAATGGTTTTCCTTTGATGTCTTGGCATCTTCATCTACAAGAAATGTTATCCAGGAGGTGAATATATCATGCAACTACCAGAAACATCAACAAAAATTGCCTTGGTTTTTGGCTAAAAGAGTTTGCAAAGGAGGCCTTTATAGGATTCTTGCAGTAACTGAAAATTATGCAGCTTTAATGCATGATAATGGCAAGTTGTGTGAGACGTGGCACAAGCATTGCGGTGATTTTCATTATGGTGCTCTTGCTCTCTTAAGGAAATATGATGCAACTCAAACTCACATGGTTTGAGTTTGGCAACGATGACCTTCAGTTCGAATTTGAATATCTTGATGAGATTTAGATAAGATTCGTCATTTAGTTCAACTATATATATAGTCTAAATATATTTAAAATCCATATATATTATTAACTTATCAACTATATAACTATATGCTTTATATATATATATATATATATATATATATATATATATATGGCTCAATTGGTCTAGAGCCAAATGTGAGTTTATCATGCTTTTTGTTGGTCAGGGGTTTGACTCTCTTGATTCCCTTGAGGCGAGTGAGGCCCTCGAGTATATTTCCTCGGAGAATATATATATATATATATATATATATATATATAACCGTGGTCCATAACAACAAATTGCAATAGGAGAGTGGAGTATGGTCACCCATTGCTCGTCACTCGTTTCAAAGTATGGCCACCCGAGGTTTGGAGTCATCGTCACTTGCTGCAACATTGAGAAGCGATAGATAGGTGACAATGACTGCATACCTCCTTATAGAGTTATGGTAGGTTATCGATGAAGTCTTCCTTGGATAAGGGAAGTATGCTTTAGAAATTCTAAAGGGATATCAGATGTTGGTCTGCAAACCTATGTTTGCTCCCATGGTTCCAAATATGAAATTGACTTGTGATGAGGATTCATAGTTGGTTGATCCTTTTTTATAGTGTTGTCGTTGATCGAGTCATTCATGTACCTAGTACAAACCAAGTCAAATTTATGTTATGTAGTGAATACGACTATTGAACCAATTCATGGTGGATTCCAACATTGTCATTAGAAAGCCTGCCAAACATGTGCTTCAATAGTTGAAGGGAAATATTCATTATGGCATGCAATATATAGGAGGTGATGAATTTCTAGTTAGAGCCTCCATTGCTTTTGGCACCCATGTCGAAGTTTTTCTTAGGCTTAGGAGCCCTCTTAGCCCCACCATGACTTTGTATTGAAGCCACATTACTTCTTCTCAACCTATTTCTGGCTGTGGAAGTCGGCTTCCATATTTTGCATTTATGGAAGACGACTTTTGTATATGTGGCTTCCATAAATGTGCATTTATGGAAGCCGACTTTTGTATATGTGGCTTCCATATATGTACATTTACGAAAGCGACCGACTTCCATATATGTGGTTGGTTTGTCATCCACGTCGGTAAGGGTGACACATCAACAAAGATAAAGAGGTACTAAAAAAAGGTGGACAACTATGCCATGTCAACATGCATGTGTCTTCCATGTCCACAAGGGTGACACATCGACAAAAATATAGGGGTACCAAAAAAGGAAAAAGGTGTGCAAAAGGAAGCGACTGTTTTGGGCACGAAGAATTGCTTTCTCACAGAGTTGGCTTGGGGATGCATGGGTTGCAACATTCATGGGAGAGCTCAATGTACAAAAGCATGGACATGGATATTCCAGATTCTCTGATCTACACCAAGTGACAACTCTACAAGAGGCAACTATTGCATCCTTGTATTTAGAACCCGATCGATCTGTGTGGTACTGATATATTTGGGATGCATAAAGGCTATTATCTCTTAGTTTGTTTTTATGGATGAATTTCATGGTTCTGTTGATTCCAAGTGTGCAAGAGATTCAGGGTCACAAAAGAGTACTTTCAACTATTTTTTCAAGTCGTGGACAAGTATTATTTATTGGTACAATAGGAAATAGGCAATGGTTTCCCTTTGCTTAGTAGAAGCAAATTACATTGTACCTTGAATTGCTAGTGAAGCAGTTTGGCTTAGTAAATTTGACTTTGAGTTGACTGTGTGATGGTGGAGCCCATTGTCATTTATTGTGATAATTGGAGTTGCATTAAACTCTAAGAATTCGATTGTTTATGATAGATTCAAGCATATTGAGATCAAATAAAGTTTCTTGAGAGATGGGGTACAGAGGAAAGTAGCGATCCTTGAGTATGTTCCTTCAAATTCCTAAGTGGCTCATGTTTTGACAAAGCCACTAGAAAAGGGGAAGTTTGAGTGGTTGAGGGAAAAACTGTGTGGTGGAGAACTCGTTCCTCAAAAAGAGAACATTCGTTTATTTCTCCGAATATGTTCTGCATAACACTTCCTTTGTTTGGCATCATTTCCTATTTTTTAGGGATTTCCTAATTTTAAGGGTTTTTAATTTTTAGAGTGCAATTGGGCTAGTTATTAGTCACTGTTGTGTTTTTGCATTGATAAGAGTGAGGGTGCCTCATTTATAGTTGGATTCCTTGTTTTCTAGTAAAAAATATTATGGGGTGTCTCTCCATCAATAATCTTCCAGTAGCCACATAGTTAGTTGTATTTTTGGTGACAACCTTCATAACATTTTCTATCAACACCCTAAGAAAATTGAATTGATCATATCTCAAAGAAGTTGAGCGGTCTTTACTTAGTTAGATGCATCTATAGATTTGGGGCAAGAGGCTAAAATTGAGGAAGGCATATCTCTTTTGTTGGTCCATTTTTTTGACGTGATAGTTGTTGGGTTTAAGATTTAGCAACAAATACACTTAAACATATATCAAGCAAGGGACACTAGGAGTTTACACTCAAGAAACCTCTAAAGGGGAAATTCTAAGTGCTACCGGACTTGCTTGTGAATTTTTGGAGTCTGGATCGGATCGTCCTCCAAATTGTTTGATTCAAGGTGGGGTGAGTCTAACTTGCATTGACTGAGTTTGACTCGGTCAACAAGAGTCAAACTCACAAGTCCTGTATATGACTTCTGAGTTTGACTCGTTTAAGTCCCTAGGATGCCTTTAAAAACCCTTTTCAGTGCTATTTCAGGGAAATTTCTCTATGTCGGTTGACTACAGGTGATAAACAGAGCTATAGAAGTATGTTAGTATATCTTTATTTTTTTTGTACTTGCTGAGTCTTTTTCAATTCATTCCCGATCCGATTCAAACTCTTCTCTCTTTTGCCTCAATGAGTTTTTGCTGATTCCAAGTCTGGTAACATTGATTCAAACAATCATTCCCATGTGTGTTTCTATTGTACGATATGTCCCTTTGTATAGAGTAGGCGACCACGACAATATGTCATGATAAGATACTCAATTCAGCAAACTGCTTAACTATCTCCCATAATCTTTCCATGAATCTCTCAACCAGTTCCATGAAATATTCATTCCTAACTGTTAGATTTAGGGAAAAAAAGAGAAAACAGTAATACTTTTCAATTCTGTTCACTAGTATAAATTTAGATCAACACATTTAAACAAAAACATAAGGAGATCTGAATATATAAAAATTAAATTCTGAACATAAACAAAATTCCCGAGTTCAGAAAACAAACCTTAGCTTACCTCTTAGCCAATGAAGAAAGTACCTGTCACATGTGTGGATGTAGTCCTCTTTAATATGCTCAGAAAATCAGTTTAAGGTTCATGGATCAAACCTCTATGGTATTGATCTCTATCATGAAGATTGGTAGACAGTTTTGCCAAGGAGAGGACCTCCAGTAAAAGTGACAGCAAACCCTTCAAGAGGAAAGCAACAGCAAAAAGACAGCAAACCCCTTCAGCAAATGGGACAGCAAACCCAGAAATGTAGACAGCAAGGAAGGGGAGATGCCACCAGTCCCTCCACACACAGCGGCAGCCACAAGGAAGGGCTGCGGCACCTATGCTCAGCCAAGGGACAGCCCACGGCACTTGGGGGAAACCACAGCAAGCAAGAGGAGAGGTCAACGGTAGGCCTGGATAGTCAAGGAGAGGTCCGGCACCTCTTACACCAGCAGACAAATCAGAAGAAGCTCCCAGCCAAATAGGTGTCCAAACAACATGCCTCAGATCTGAAACAGAGAATCCACTAGAGGGGATGCACCATCACCGAGAGAGAATAGCCTGAGGTAGCCGCAGCAAATAGGAGAATGAGTAGTGAGTGTTAAAATGAGAGGGGGAGGGTTCCTTATATAGTTTTATGAAGAAGGGTAGGGCTAGAATAAAACAATTAAATAATGACAATTTAATTAATATAAATATTGATTAAATGTCAATTAAGTCAAAGTAAATTATAAAAACCCAACACCCCATAAAACAAGAAAGAAAGCAAAACAACAAGCAATGGGGAACTTTAAGACAAGGTCAAGGGGGTCCTCAATGGCAAAACATGTCCACATAAGCCTCATAATGGCTTATAAATTGTTATCATCACTGCATAGAGGGTACATCAACAATGTGGTCATGTCCATCTTCTTAACTACTCCTAGGTCTCATGGACCATCCCGGGAGAGAGGAAGAGGATCACACATCATCACATCTTGGTATTAACCAAGATCTACTTGGTCCAAGATCAGGTTGCCCGAGAACACATCTGGGGGCCCTAGAACACATCTAGGGTTTTTATCCACCAAGGTACAAGACCAAGGATCAACCCATGCGTTAAGCAAGGGTTCCTTGGAAGACATCCAGGGGCCCTAGAACACATCTAGGGACTTACATCAACCACCAAGGAACACATCCAAGGATCAATCGAAGCACCGGGCAAGGATTCCCTGGAACACATCTAGGGGCCCTATAATACATCTAGGGACTTACTGCTTGGTCCTAGACCAAGAACCATAGTCATGTACTAGGGGCCTTCACTAGGGTCTTTTACCATGGCTCTCACTGCTTGGTCCCAAACCAAGAAACCCCAGGAGTGCACCGGGGGCCCTAGTCCACAACTAGGGTCTTATGCCATCCTCTCGGAGAATGTCTCTTGCAGTTGCACTAATTTCAACACTCCTTGTCAGCAAGAGAGGCATTCTCAACAACACCAAGCTTGTCTTGAAAGTACACAAACTTTGTCAAGGACAATGGCTTGGTCAAAATATCCGCGGCTTGTTCTGCGGTCGGAAGATACTGAATACTGAGAAGCTAGCCACACTGCTTCTCTGCTAGCAGCACTTGCAGAAATGTAGTCTGCTTCTGCGATGCTCTAGGCTATGGAGCCCTGTTTCCTGCTGGACCAGGAGATCATAGCCGAACCGAAACTAAAGCAATATTCGGAAGTACTCTTTCGGTCCACTGTACCGCCCATCCAATCTGAATCTGTATATCCATGAAGCATTACACCTCCACTGGAAGTGTATCTATAAGCTCATAGGCTATAGTCCCCCAAACATATATGAGAATATGTTTAATAGGAACCATATGAATATGCTTTGGTTCACACATGAACTGGTCGAGGGCATTCATTGCATAACAAATGTCCGGTCTCGTACGTACAAGATACATCAAGGACCCAATGATCTGACGATATATGGTGTGGTCTTCCGGATCCGAACCTGTAGCTTAATCTTGTAACTTCTTTAGGTTAGAAATCATTGGTGTGGACATGGACTTACAGTCCAACATGCCAAATCTATGGAGCACATCAACTGCATACTTGCTTTGTGAGAGAAAGATCTCACCTGGTTTCTGCCACACCTCCAAGCCCAAAAAATAATGCATAAGACCCAAGTCTTTCATTTCAAATTCTGCTGAAAGCTCCCTCTTAGTCTGAGCTATCAAATTTTCTTCTCTTGTAAGGAACATATCATCCACATATAATACTAAGATAACAAGATGATTCTGTACAATCTTTATATAAAGATTGGGATCTACTATACTCTTGGTGAACCCAAGACTCTGTAGAAAATTGTAAATTCTTCCATACCAAGCTCTCAGAGCTTGCTTCAATCCATACAAGGCTTTCTTGAGTTTGCAAACATGGGATTCTTTCCCATGGATCGCGAACCCCTCAGGTTGTTCGATATAAACCTCTTGCTCAACTTCACCGTTAAGAAAAACAGTCTAACATCCATCTAGTGAAGTTTCCAACCAAAAACTGCTACAAGAGAGATAATGATTTTGATGGAAGTATACTTGGCAACATGAGCAAAGATCTCGTCATAGTCAATTCCTTCTTTCTGAGAGAAGTCACGAGCCACAAATCTAGTCTTGAATTTTTCAACATTGCCATCTGCTGCATGCTTTATTTTGTAAAGCCATTTGGAGGTTAGCACTGATTTTCCATGAGGTCTTGGGGCCACTTCCCATACATCATTCTTTAGAATTGAATCTTACTTTTCTATCATTGCATATTTCCACACTTTATGTTTGGAGGCTTCTTCAAAGGTGGAAGGTTTTGAGTTAATCACAAGATTCAATTGAGCTATTAGGCCAGAGTACTTATCTGGTTTCTTGCTTTCTCTGAAGGTGCCTTTAGGTGCTGCAAGATTTTTTGCTTCTTTTAGAATTTCTTGGCACCAAGCTGGCTTCCTATTAATCAGAGGTTTCTCTAAGGGAAACTCGATAGTATCCCTTGAGGGATCCACTGGAGGCTCTATGGTCTCCTCCCTTTGCTCATCTGGAAGAGGTGTATCTGAAGGTTCTGGAGATGGAGCTTCTTGCTCCTCTGTATCACATGGAAGTTCTCTAGAACGACGAAAAACTGCTTCTTCATGAAAAGTCACGTCTTTGCTAATCTGAATGAACTTTTGACCTGGTACATTAATTCTGTATGCTTTTGAGGTTTCCTTGTATCCTACAAAAGTTCCTTTCTTTTCGTAGGGCTCTAACTTAGTCCTCTTTTCTTTTGGAATATGAATGTAGACTGGACTGCCAAAGATTCTCAAATGATCAACTGAGGGCTTCGTACCGGTGAAGACTTCTTATGGAGTTTTGTCTTCAAGGGCTTTATGAGGACACCTGTTCTGAATGTAGATTGCAGTGCTTGCAGCTTTGACCTAAAGAGATAACAATAGATTCTAATCATACATCATGGCTCTGGTTGCTTCATAGATCGTTCTGTTCTTTCTTTCTGCAACCCCATTTTGCTGGGGATTATAAGGCACAGTCAGCTCCCTCTTAATCCTTGAAGCCTGACATAGTTCATCATACTTGTAGGAGTCAAATTCTTTTCCATTGTCTGTTTTGAAAACACAGATGTGTCTACCTGTCTGATTCTCAACAAGGTTCTTAAAATCTTGAAATCTGCTGAAAGATTCATCTTTAGTCTTCAAAAAATAAATCCAAGTTTTTCGAAAACAATCATTGATAAAAATGATATGGTAAAGACAACCATTCATAGACGGAGTAGTCATTTTTTCATAAAGATCAAAATGAGTAAGATCTAAAATGCCATTAGTTTTTCTATTGCTGTGAGGATAAACTTTCTTTCTATTCTTACCGAAAGCACAACCTCTACAAACACTATTATGCTCAAATGAAAACACTTGCATACTTGTTACCATCTTTTGCAAACCTGGGAGTGCGTTGTAGTTGAGATGTCCAAGCCTTCTATGCCAGAGCTCGTAGGGGTTTATCATCTCGTGAGCTAATGTTTGAACAACTTGACCGGTGATTTTGTAAAGTCCATTCTCATGAGTTCCGATAGTCATGGCAGAGCTCAAATCCCCATTTGAGGGCCACATGAGAGCCTTCCCTTTGGTAAAAGTTATTTAGTACCCTTTGCTTTCTAACACTGCATCTGAGATGAGATTTTTCTTTAATCTAGGAACATAAAGAATTTCATCAATATGAAATACATTACTTGATTGAAGCTGAAATGATGCTGATCCAAACCCTTTGATGTCATAGGTGCCATCAAAGTTCTACCTTTACATTGAACTTCTTATCCCGATAGTTTACAAGATTCTGTTTGAAGCCTGTCATATGTTTAGAGGCCCCGCTATCCATTAACAAAACATCCTCCAACTTGGTTATAATGCCAAAGAGGGCTGAGATGAGATAATATTCTTGGTGTTGTTCTTGTTCTTTAGTGGCAACCTTGGTTCTTCTTCTTTGAGGTTCCATTTGAGGCTCTGCTTCTTCAGTGGCAACTGAGGCATGGGACCTACCTTTTCTTCTTTGCGAAGAGGGAGGGTTCCTGCAATATTTTGCATAATGTCCTAGCCTTTTACAGTTAAAGCATCTTACTTTAGATAAATGAGAATGAAATTGAGATAGCTTACCTTGTGGTTTTTTACCTTTGCCTTTGTGCTGATGAAACTTCTTCCATCTCTTGGCTTTAACTGAAAGAGCATGGTCTCTTAAAGTTGAGTGCTCATTTCTACTTTTGAGTCTTCCCTCTTCTTCTAAGCAATCATGCCATAATCTCTCGAAGTTAGGTTGAGCTTGTCTTCCGTTGACTGAAGCAAGAAAGATTTCCCATGACTCAGGGAGTCCATCAACTGCAGTTTGTACAAGGTCATCATCATCCACAACAACTCCAATTGTTGTAAGCTGATTTCTGGTTTGAGCAATCTTGGAAAAGAAAACAACGATGGTTTCGTCCTTTCCCATCTTTAATGTACGTAGTTGTTTCTTCAATATTCTCCTCTGAGTTGGAGCCTTCTTTTCATAAAGATTTGCTAGGGCATCAAAACATTCTCTGGCAGTCCTTAGAAGACCAATGAGGGGCATCATGCTGTCCTTAACTGAGTCAAAGATGATTCTTTTAGCTTTGGCCTGTCTCTTCTTGTATGCTGCCCTGCCTATATTTGAAGTGGGTTCTTCTATTACCCTGGTAACCAACTCATCCAAGTCTCCCTCTTCTAGTATGTTGAGTACTCTAGACTTCCAAGCATTGAAGTTGGAGGCCCCTTCAAGCCTATCTTCTGCTTTGACTGAGATGAGGCCATGTTGAATTCTGGATCAGATTATGAAATGGTTTTACTGTTGATCTGCAAAACAAACCTTAAGAAGTGGATCTACGCAGGCTCAAGTCTGCAACTCTTGAGCTCTTTTCACGCCCTAAGCTCTGATACCATGTTAGATTTAGGGAAAAAAAGAGAAAACAATAATACTTTTCAATTTTGTTCACTAGTATAAATTTAGATCAGCACATTTAAACAAAGACATAAGGAGATCTAAATATATAAAAATTAAATTCTGAACATAAATAAAATTCCTGAGTTCAGAGAACAAACCTTAGCTTACATCTTAGCCAATGAAGAAAGTACTTGTCACATGTGTGGATGTAGTCCTCTTTAATATGCTCAAAAAATCAGTTTAAGGTTAGGGTATTGATCTCTATCATGAAGATTGGTAGACAATTTTGCCAAGGAGAGGACCTCCAGTAAAAGGGACATCAAACCCTTCAAGAGGAAAGCAACAACAAAAGGACAACAAACCCCTTCAGCAAATGGGACAACAAACCCATGAATGTAGACAAGAAGGAAGGGGAGATGCCACCGGTCCCTCCACACACAACGACAGCCACAAGGAAGGGCTGTGACACCTATGCTCAGCCAAGGGACAACCTGGACACTTAGGGGAAACCACAACAAGCAAGAGGAGAGGTCAACGATGGGCCTGGACAGTCAAGGAGAGGTCCGACACCTCTTACACCAGCAGACAAATCAAAAGAAGATCCTAGCCAAATAGGTGTCCAAACAACATGCCTCGGGTTTGAAACAGAGAATACACGAGAGGCGCCGCACCATTTCCAAGAGAAAGAATAACCTGAGGTAGCCGCAAGCCTGCAACAAATAGGAGAATGAGTAGTGAGTGTGTTAAAATGAGAGGGGGAGGGTTCCTTATATAGTTTTATGAAGAAGGGTAGGGCTAGAATAAAACAATTAAATAATGACAATTTAATTAATATAAATATTAATTAGATATCAATTAAGTCAAAGTAAATTATAAAAACCCAACACCCCATAAAACAAGAAAGAAAGCAAAACAACAAGCAATGGGGAACTTTAAGACAAGGTCAAGGGGGTCCTCAATGGCAAA
>JZKD02S1934020.1:9169-32779 GCA_000966675.3 Picea glauca
GCCTGATCCAATTGTCAAGTTTTTCTGCATTTACTTCACCATCATATATGGGCAACTCAAATTTAACATCAAGTTTTAACAATGGCATTTCATTCTTATTCTTATGAACATTTTTATTTCCATTAGGTTCAGAACTTGAACTTGAAGAAGAAGGAGAAGAAGGAGGTGTTGATGGAGGTGAAGGAGGAATTTGAGGATGGTCCTCTTCCTCTTCACTTTTTCCCTTTGAAGATTCACCCAAAACTGGTCTCTTTCGTTCCAGGTAATCCTCGTACAAAACTTTCACCATCTCCGACATAGCAAGGAATGTTTTTCGGAACTCTTTCTCATCCTGAGAAATCCCTTCTTCCGATGCCATCTTCTCGATGTGAGAATTTCTCTTTCTCAATCCAATTAATGGATTCTCTGCAACAAGCTCACCTTCACCACACTGTAGCTTTTCCCTGGTTAACATGCAAAAGTCAAATCCAAACGTCAACTAACTTTGATACCACTTGATCCGTAGGATGTTTTAATGACTATGGTTGAGTTTTAATTTTGCATGCGTTAATTATCCAATTGAGAAGCTTAATGAAAGAATGAGGAAAAGAGAGGAATTATGACATCCATATACACATATGAAGATCTGAAATGAAATAATAGATAGCAAACCATAACACAAGAATTGATAACAGATTTCAGCACAACGTTGCCTACGTCTCTGGGCCTTTGTCTTTGTGGGGAAGGCTTCTTTATTTCTGTTCAAAAGCTCAAAAGTACATTGCAGCAGTGCCAATTGGCTACAAGACTGATCTGGTCATGTTCTTCCAGATCTCTAGAACCCTGCAAAGAAAATGACACGCAAAATGGATGTCCGGAGCTCCCAGAAATGGCCCGCAAGCGTCTGCTCCTCAATAGCTTCCCTGCATAAAAATGGCTTTGTATTGGCTTCTCTTTAACATAACTCTACTCTGACTATCCCCCATGGCCTCAAACAGGCCTGGTTTATATAGATCTGAAGTTGGTTATCCATCCCCAACTTCCTCCCAAAATTTGGGCTCCAAAAATGCCCAATATCCCCCAAAAATGAAGAAAATCCATTAAAAATAGGAATATAATCAATTAAAATCAAATACAATATAAAAAAGCCCACTTTTGTATAAAATTAGGGAATGAGCTCCTTAGGCTATGCGCGCGCCCCCTTGGCAGGGTCATATGGGCCATGTGGCCGAGCGCTAGCCCCTCGGGCTATGCGCTGGCCCTTCCCATGCACACTAACTCCCGGTCCCGTGGCATCGACATAGGACCACAAATATCAACTTAACCTTCTGTGTCCTTTCCGTTTGGTTAGGTCCAGGTCTTGTGGGATTCCCCATGACCTGCAGCTAGTCCCTATCTGCCAACTCCTCGCGGTCATGGTCATGTGGTGATGTATGTTGAACCGTGGGCTGGGGCTAAGCCCCGACCCTTTCCGCCTCCAACGAAACCTTTAATAAAACTTAAATATGTTTTTTTCCATATAGTTAACAAGGAACACTAGTGGCCCGGGTGGTTATCCCGGCCCTGCTAGTCCATTGCACGGAGGAGAGGTCAGGGGTTCGACCCTTGGTGAAACCATATAATTTTACATAAACCATGAACCAACCACAGGATGCCACATGGTAGCCCATGACTAGGCCACGTGGCACATCAAAAACAAAAAAAAAACTACTAAGTGTCAAATGCTGACTCATCCATGTGCCTACCACCTGTCACCGTACTTTCCTAGTCACTGCCCTATCATCCTTGCCACGTGTTTGCCATGTCAGCCTGTGCCACGTGTCACCCTTACAGTGGTGACATGTGTCACCCTATGACTGGTCCAATTGTTTGTCGTATGCCACATCACCTACCACGTGTTGTCTCCAGGGGTTACCACATCATTTGTACGGCCGTACGGCCTGTACAGTCAGCCTGCCATGTGGCACTGTACGAAATGTACAGTCAGCCTGCCATGTGGCACTGTACGGAATGTACAGTCATCCCCTTTTTTTGCCTGTTTGGGTTTTCGGACAGAACACGATATCTTTCGCATATGAATCCTGTTTGACGAAGTAAATATATGGCCGGAATCAAGAAGACGAGACAGACATAATGGTGCTAGTTTCGTTGGATTCTGAGCACTTTCATTTTTGAGCCTTTTTAAGCCCTGTCAGGCTTCTGGATCCGATTCTGAATCACTTGGACCTATCCATGCGTAAAACTCATTCCATACCAAACGTCACAAAGCGAAAGGTATGCCAATCATGAGTAAAATATTAAACAAGTACATTCTGTACCAAAGTGTGTGCTCATCATGCACAACACCCATGTACATCAATCATGTACATCAACAAAGTGTCAAAAGATGTCATCCATGGAATGTATCAACCATATGATTCTATCAACATGCCAACATGTGCATATACCAATATGTTAACCATGTGCATCTACCAATATTCCAACCATGTGCATCCACCAACATGACAACCATGTGCATCTACCAACATACCAAATGATGTGGATCTACCAATATGCCAAACAAGTGTCATATCACTCATGATATGTCTCCATCATAATCCAAGTGCCATAACCATGTATCTCAAACAAATACCAATTGTTGTGCTAATCAAGTAATACCAATAGTGTACTATGATCAAGCATATGCCATCTATGAGTGTACCAAGCATGTACATTAACATGTATCACCACTTGTACCAATAAAGTACATCAACCATGTACCAATACCACAACATGATGAATCCTCATACATGTATGCTAAATCCTCCATAAAATATGTGCCAATCATACTGCTAGTAGGTGCCTCTAGCAATGTACTAGAAATGTACCAATCATACATCAACTATAGATCAAGCTATGAATCATCAATGATGTACAACATGACCACCTCATCAACTTACCAACTACATTTCCAATATGTATCCCATCACCAAGACATCCAACAAATATTCTTCCAATAATACGTCATAGGATATATCAATGAAACTCAAAATGTGTACCATCCATGTGCACCAACAGATCAACATCAATCCTCCATTCACTATAGAAAATACTAAACATCTAAAAAAACATGTACTAGTAGTATGCTTCAATAGATCAATGACATCTCTAGCTAGAATCATCAAGATATATCACATAACCAAGGTGCCATAACTTCACTGTCATAACCAACATTTCTCTTCAACAGAAAATGCCTCAATCCATACTCATGGGTTAGTGCCATGCATCCAAGATGACCTTTCATTATTTTTTTTATCATCACTTTACATAATCCAATATAGAATCATGAAAACCTGCAGCAAATAGTGTCATAACCTACAACAAAAAATGTCAGACCCTACAACAAAGTGTTATACCATCACATCAAGCTGCAATCCATGTTCATTGCCTTTTTCTCAAGGCTTTACCACATATACGTGACCTTCTGCACAACAAATCACGTATGTATGTGACCTATTCAATGTCATACTGCGTATGTATGCAACTGATACCACTGTCACTCGTGTATTCTTTAGTAGATGACACACTTGATCTTCCTTCAAGGCTTCCATTCTGCTCTGGTTTCTCAGTCTTCTTCACCCACTTTTGAAGGTGTCCTTGCTTCTCAGAACTTGAGTTCTGAGCTTCTATCTTTTCAAATATGTCTCCCTTCCTTACTTCATTCCTTCTTCTAATCATGCTATGTGGAGTCCTCATCATGAAATTTCTTCTTGTGTTCCAACAATCTTGGGATTTGTGGCCAAATCCACTACAACTGTAACATCTCATGTTGTGACAGTGAACAACAATGTGTCCTACTTGATCATATCTCCAACACCTTATGGTGTTATGAAATATTCCATTATCTCTCCTTGCATAATATCTACATTCCAAAGCTTTGTGACCATATTTATTACATGAATAACATTGACCATGAAAAACACTTTCATACCTTTGCTTTGGTGCCCATCTTCTTTGAGGTGTAAAGGTAGCTTCTTGAAGTCTTTCCTGCTTAGTTCTTTTGAAACTTTCCTTGCCTTTTGTAGATGGTTTAATTGCAAACTTTTTTCATCCTTTACCTCATGTTTCTTTGAGGTGCTTTCTTCAGCATGTGTAGCTTCCTTCTTGTATCCAAGACCTTATTTATCATTTGGTGATATTTGACTTTCCAATATCTCATTCAAGATTAGTGAGATATTCAAGAATTTGTTTGAATTCTCTACTTTCTTTCTAAGATCAACAACTTCATATTCTAACATATGACATGACTCTTCCTTTTCATTTATTTGATTCTTTAATAGTTCTTCTACCCCTTTGGCTTCTTCAATTTGGGTCTTGAGATGGATAATATTTTCAAAATTTTTGCTAATCTCATCATCTACCTTCATATATCCTTTTTCATTTTTTAGTCTTGTGATCTATTCTTCCTTTTCTTCTAATCGAGTCTTATTAGTCTCTTCTTGTTCCTTGAGCATTTCCCTTAACTTCAAGATGTTCCTTTTACTCCTCCTAAGAAACTTCTTAGAGTTATCTGAAAGATAGATATAGTCTATATAATAATGTTCATTGCTATATTCATATAAACCATCTTCAACTTTATTTTGAAGTTCTAATAAATCTTCTTCTATTCTTTCCATGGGATAACTACCATCAAACTCTACATAAACTATTTCTGGATTTTCTTCTTCACTTATAGATAAAAATTCAACATCATCACATTTTGAATCATTGCAATTAAGTGTCTTTGGGGATTCTTTACCTTCATTTGAAATATTTTCAAGATCTTCCTTTTTTCCAACATCATCACTCGATTCTTTTTCTTTATTTTAAATGTCTTCAAGATCTTTATTTGTGCCATCATCATCACATGATTCTTTTTCTTCATTTGAAATTCTTTCAAGATCGCATTTAGAAATAATGCATTCAAGAGTTTTTGGATATTCTTTACCTTTGGTGATGTTGATGGAGTGGTCTTCAATATCTTCCTTGTCCTTCTTGCTTTTATATGTCTCCTCTAGCTTTAGCCATAGGTCCTTGGTGGAAGTGCATTGTCCCATGCTCTCTTTGATAGGGCTTGAGAGTCCACTAAGAATGGTCTTGAGAGCCAATGCATCATTCTTCTTTTCTTCTCTTTGAGCTGAAAACTTTGACTTGTTCTTCAATGAAACTGATCCACCAATGGCTGCCTTCCAAATACCTATTCCCATTTACTTCAAATGCACTCTCATTTCTATTCTCCAAGTAGAATAGTTTTCCTCATCAAGGATTGGAACTTCATAATCCATTTGTGTTTCCATGGATATCCTCCAAGCTTGTTAAGGTTTATAGTGAAGGATTTATATGATACCAATTGTTGGACACACCGACTACATTGAGAGGGGGGGTGAACAGTGTAGGGGTCTTTTTCTCAAACTTCCATTTTACACAAAACTCATTAGTTAGCAATCACCATTTACTCATTACTTATTGCTGTCATTTATAACCAATTAGATTTGAACATATATAAACAACATATATCAACGATATATCATCAACAAATTATCACCACAAGGAACACAAAGAATACAAGATGTATGTACACTTTTATTTTTATTACAGACTTCAATCCTTGGGGTTTTCTAGCAACAACTAAATAGAGTACAACTCTACAAGAGCACCAAATCTATATGAAAGACTCAGCTTACACCCTCAACACCAACTGAGATGAGGCAAAAATCCTCAACAAATTATCAATCTGTCATAGGTATGCGACCTGTCGATAGTGCAACACATGTATGTACGCACCCTACCAGTAGAACATCCCATGAATGTACACGGCCAATCTATACTGCAACATGAGTATACTTCTGAGCAACTAGTGTTTTTGTTTTCTTCACATGCTTAGATCCTCTGCAACTTGCAATCACATTCTCTTCTATTTTTCACTATCCAAACTAACCCATAGCCAGTCAAAACAAGCCCAAGCTCTCCAATAACTTATTCATGCTTCTCAACCATACAATATGAATGCTACTCAATCATAAATAAGAAACTAGTATACCATATCAATCATATTAGCACTGAATCATAAGAGTGCTGCTCACTCCATCAACCAACACAAACCACATCATAACAACCATACCAAGAATGCCTTAAGCATTTAGCACACAATAAGAAATAGTGTCCATCAAGACAATAATATAACCATACCAAAATTTCTATGGCAGATTTGGAACCTGCTTCAGTCTTCAAGAGATTGTCCCCAACTTAACCACCAATATCCATGACTTCATCCACTGTACACTCCTTGTCTTCATACATCCCGTGTATGTACGCATCTTGAATCACTGTAGCTCGCATACACCTCATAAACTAGGGTTTCTAAACCACCGAGACTTTTTCCATCATGATCTCAGACATGCTGAAACTTTGATGCATTCATGAGATCCTCCATACCCTCTCTCTCACAATAGATCTTCAATCATTCTCAAGAGATACTCACCAAAGATACACACAAAAGATGCTTTTCTCAAGAGACCCTTGCTCTTATTTATACTCTTCATCTTCTAGGTCACTGAACCCATTTCTAGGTCACTTAACCCATTTCTAGGTCACTTAACCTATTTTACTCATTTTAGGGTTAACAACTTTCCATAATTAGAAAGTTCTCCATTACTTTATTAATTAAATAATTCTCATTGACTTTTTCACCTCACTTTATCATTTAAATAATCTTCGTTGATTTTGTCACTTCACTTTATTATTTAAACAATCCTTCTTGATTTTGTCACTTTACTTTATCATTTAAATAATCTTCTTTGATTTTGTCACTTCACTTTATTATTTAAATAATCCTTCTTGACTTTGTCACTTTAMTTTATCATTTAAACAATAATTTCTTCTTTGCAAGATCTTTGACTTATTTGACCTTTTGGGGCTTCAAGCCAACATATGAGGGTCCTCCAACTTCGTAAGCCATAACTCYCAAACCATGAGGATTTATGTGAATTTCCACATACCACCGGAAATGGCATGACAAGAACTATAGTTTAACCAAAAACTTCATTGATMTTCATCTCATTATTCRACATATAAGCATGGGTTCTCCAACCATAATTCAAGGATAACTCATCTGTAAAGTGTCTTCCCATGAGGGATTTCACCATAAGGGGACCACTTTGGAGTTCATCCATTTGTGCACCTTATCAACCATAATAAGACAATAATGATTCATGTTTTACATCAACGATGCATCATATACAAATGAAACACATTGATCCATCTTCATCTATGAATTATATCAGTGACATCATTCAATCATCCTTTGGCATCAATCAATCAATCATCCTTTGACATCAATCAATCAATCAGTCAATCACAATCAATTAATCTATCACTTGAGATCAATCAATCAAACTCTTGGCATCAGTGACAACATGATCCAATGGTTCATCCCTTTCATTTTTCTCTCGACGAGTCCTCATAAATCAAGAGAAATATCCCTTTACCTAACTCATGAACCCTATCATAAATCACCCTCCCCCAAGTGTAGGGATTTATGTTTCCATATCAATTGAAGGAACATGCAACATTCATTCTTATACTAATAAAACCTTGTTCCATAGAGGGATTTACCTCAACAGTCTTCCTCTATCTCCTTCCCTAAATACAAGTTCGGATTTAGAAAAGGATTGATGGATTTATGCAACAAACTTAATAATGTAACCCTCCAAAGTATTCTACACCCAGAAGTTGTTGGGTATGTGTTATATTCTTTACATGTGTGTGTGTGGGCATGTTAGATTCGACAATCGTGTCTGACTATCCCAACTTCCTTCGCCCTTTGTGTCATGTGTGTCGGGCACTTTCCTGGGGGGGTCCCAGGGGGGGCCAGGTTTGGTCCCTCTTGGTTATGCACAACATTTGGTTTTGGGAGGTAGCCTCGAGCCGACAGGGTTCAGGGAAGCACCCCAATTTTTTTTTCCGATGATTTTTGCTATTTTAGCGGATTTTTCTATTTTTAACGATTTTCTAAATTAATCTCGGATTAAGGGATTAAGGTTTTGGTAGCTACGGAATACCTAAAATATTGTATATATTTTATGGTGAATGGTAAAATTAATACAATGAAGAGTTGAAAGGTGGGGTACCAAGGAAGGATGGTTTTCTCCCAAGTAATGGTTTCTAGCATAAATATCTGTGTACTATGTGAGCCATTGATTAATTTCTATTTTTATTAAGAATATATATGCATTTATTTACTTCACAGGTTTAAATATTACAAAAGTCCACAACACGAGAGATCTGATGATCTAGCCGATGAAGAGCCACTAGACCTTCAACAATCCAATTATATATTTTTTGACTCGATCTTTGTATTCTGGGGATTCTTGTAGATGATCTAACCATTGAAACAACTCTTCGGGGAACTTTATCCAAAAGATCTCGTATTGGTCACTAGCAAGCTCTAAATAGAAAACATTTCTTTTTACAACCCTAAATCTTTTGTGCCACAACTCGGCTTCCTACTATATGAATGCATCACACCTGATTTCACACCATTTCTCAACATCATATTTATAGATCCAATGAGGCATCCTCTAAAATATCACTTTAAATCTCTCTCCTGACAACAAAATCACTTGTTAGTGCAAAATCGAGACCATGGTTCTCAAAAGTTACCAACAAAAAGCAGTGTTGTAGTGTAGGTATGCTGGCATATTCAACCTTTCGTAAGGGAAGGAGGTCTCACCCAAAGCATAGCCAAGACTTATGTGGTGAAGTGAGTTAAGGAGAACAAAACTTCAGATCTATCTTTTTCACTTCTTAGATTCATATATTAATGCCAAAGACATGCAACGAAAATGATCAAATACTAGATAGACCAGAAGGGAGTAATTATGCAACATAAATATGGATCCATGCAAAACATAATAGATTAAAAATAAAATAATTTTTAGGTGCCAAAACAATCCATTATATTATCCGTAACATCATTAGACTATCATACAACACATGTGTTTCTCATACATCTCCTTTCTCAATAAGATCTAGTCCCTTACCCCCATTACAAAATCAAAAAATTACTGTGGATGCATAATAATACCAACACAAACCATTACAATATGTCATCATGATTGTGATAACATGATCCCAACCCTAAACAATGACAACAATAGCGATACTATCACTTTCTTTCTCCCATTCCCTCATCAACCATTTTCTCGTCACATTGCCTTCTTATTTATACTTTTCCTTTGTCGCTTCTTGGATTCCTTCTTCCACTATCTTCTTGAATTACTGCTATCGTCCAATGCTTTTCGACCTTTTTTTGTTTATTTTCTGACTGATGCATGGAGATTTTGACTGTTTCCATTGTTGTTGTACTTCCATTTAGCTCTCAGTGCTTCTAATTGTTTTCACTACTTTTAGTCCTCCAACTGGCATGCAACTCTTTCCCAAAATTTCAGCATTTCAAATATGGAGGGCCCAACAAATGGGGAAAAATAATAATACCTTGTCCTGATGCGATTCTTAGAATAACAAAAAGTGGTATTCTATAGAGAAATTCCATTTTTGGATATTCTAACATAGAATATGGAATACATGATGGGCCAAATATGAAAACACCCTTTTCCCTGGATTTATTGAGGGAACGAGAGAACCTGTAGATTCAAATTAGCGAATCTATTTCATATGAATATGGTGACTGGATCAAAGTAACGAGTGACACAAGTATTCCATTGGTTCAAACTTGTCTAGGATTTGATTGGGAAAAATATATTCTATAGAATATGGGGCTTATGCTTCTCTTACTTCAGTAAGAACAAATAATATCATTAGCAATATGATTCAAATTAGCTTGATGAAATACCCCCTTTTTTTCATGGGGAGGAGGGACAATAAAGCAAGTTCAAATTTGATGTTCCATAAAAAAATGGACCACACTAATATTTTCTCTTCCAAATGGGAGAGTCAATCAATTAGTAAGCAACAAGGAACTATTTCTTCATTATATAACGGGAAAGACAACATTATATTTTTTATGTTTTTTTCACCATTCGTTTGCAAATAATTCTATTCAATGATTCAAAATGTTATGATAAGGTAAATAAATCAAATAGAGAGGATCTTATGAGAAAAATCATTGAATTTTTGGGTCTTTTGGGTCATTTACACAATATCACCAACCGTTTCCCATCCTCCCATTTTCTAACTTATAAAAAATGCATTGTTGAAGAAACATTCCATTTCCACAATTATTTCAATACTTTCCAAGTAACTAAATACTACTTCATGGATGAAAATATGAGAATTTCTCATTTCAATCCTTGCAGGAACATCATTTCCAATCTCTTGGGTCAAAATTGGTGCTCTTCCTCATCTGAATTCTGCGAATTTCTTTTCTAGTAGTTAGTCCTGGACAATTTATTCCTGAAAGTGTATGTATATCCTTGTATGAACCATGCTCTGAATTTGGTCAAATTATAGAAGTTGATGAAGAATATTTAGTCATTAGATCAACTAAACCGTATTTGGATACTTGAAAAGTAATTGTTCATGGTCATTATGGAGAAATTATTGACAAAGGAGATACATTCATAACATTGATTTATGAAAGGGTCAAATCCGATGATACAATTCAAGGTCTTCTTAAAGTTGACCAATTGTCAGAAGCCCATTTGAATAATTCAATATTGAAGAATCTGAAAGAAAGTTTTGAAAATTGGACCGAAGATATAACAAGATTTCTGGGAAGTCTTTGGGGGTTATTCATCAATGTTAGGATAACTATGGAACATATTTAGATTCATTTGGTTAATCATATTCAAAACATTTACTAATCTCAAGGGGTACGAATTTGTGATAAAGATATAGAGATTATTGTATGCCAAATGACATCGAAAGTATTAATTTCAGAAGATGGGGGAACTTATTATATTATCACGAGCATAGAGAATGGATCATGTTCTGGAAGAGGCAATATACTATCAAACCATGTTATTGGGAATAAAAAAGGCATCTATAAATAATCATAGTTTTATATCCGAACCAAGTTTCTAGGAAATTGCTCGGGTCTTAGCTAAAGTTTCTCTACAAGATCATATCAATTGGTTGAAAGGCTTGAAGGAAAATGTTATTCTCGAGGAAATGATACATGTCGGTACTGGACAAAATATCCATCGTTTAGTGAAACGAAACATAATGGATCCAAGAATTGGGAATAGGAATCTATTTAGCAACAAAGTGAAATATATTTTATTTCATTATGACAAAGTTTATTTTTGTCCATTCAAGAAAATTCTCACAATATATTGAAACAACCATTCAAATAGTCTTGATAAATAAAGAGATTTTTTGTTATGTTCATGATTATTCATTCTATAATAGGATGAATAAAAATTATTCTATGACTGAGAACATTTATACCATGTACTAGACAAACATGTAATCTTTGAAATGTAATTGATTTCGTTGGAATAATTAAATATTATAGGAAAGTGAATGAGGATGAGAAAAATATATTATAACATTGATTTGGAAGAGATTATGGAAGAAATAGTTCATTTAAGGCACACAAAATAGGAAATGGAATCCTAATATGACACCTTACTTTTTTACATAGCATAAAGATACTCTTATTATAAACTTGGATAAATATTCTCATTCTTTATCATAAGCTTTTGATTTGGAATTTGATATATAAGGTAGGGGAAAACAATTCCTGATAGTTGGTATGACATATCAAGAAGCTGATTTAGTAGCATCAACTACTACAAAATCTCAAAGTCATTATGTAAATAGAAACTGGCTTGGTGCTATGTTAACTAATTGGTCTACTACAGAGATGAGACCTCAAAAGTTCAAGAATTTAAAAAAAAAATAAAATACAAGATGATTCAATTGACCTATAAAGACAAAAGAAAAAATTCTTAAGATACAAATGGACCAATTGCAAAAATATTTAGGTGGGATTAGATACATGACAAGCTTACCAATATTGCAATAATAACCAATCAACAAGAAGAATTTGTTGGTCTCAGGGAATGCAGAACTTTGGGTATTTCAAAAATGTGTTTAGTTGATAGAAATTGTGACCAAATCTCATGGATATCCCAATTCCATCCAATGATGATGGTATAACTTCAATCCAATTGATCCTGAACAAATCAACGTCAAAAAGTTGTGAAGGATGGTCAATAAGGTCATTACATCTATATGAAAGGCTAATAGATAGAAAATTAGTAATAATATGAAAATAGAAAAACAACATAGGACTTGGAGATTTACTTAGTTGGCTGCTATTCCATCCAAGATCTCGTCAGAGTAAATTTCATTTATTGGTTTGGTTGACTGCTCCAAATTGGAAAATCTTCTTTATGGAATAACCATTATCTCGTGGCATCAAAAATTCTGATGAAAGTGAAATAATTGAGGTACCCTCTTCTTTTGGTTTTGTATTTAACTTATTCTTCATTGTGGGTTGCTTAACTCTATAGTCATCTTTATTTTGTTTAGATTTATTTTTTTTCTTGATGTGTGCCAATCTCCTCTTCATTTTGTGGTGGATGTGTGTTAATGTCCTCTTCAATTGAATTATTTAGTTTAGATGTGTGTTAATGTCCTTTTCAATTGAATTATTTGGTTTAGAATTATTTAATTGATTGGTTTATATAAGTTTTTAATACTTCGATTATAATTATGTCAACATTATCCAAATTTGACCAGAAAAAGGTAATCAAATTTTCCTTTTCTTAGTTTGATTGTTGTCCTAATGGTGGTTTTCCCTTATCATTCATAACCCTATTCTAATTAACTACAAATCAATCATTTTTTCCTCATTATCACCTTATTATATTTTTTCAATGATATGATATGTCTCAAAAGACAATGAATACTTGTAATGTGACAAAAAAAACCCTGCTAAAATTTATGTTTTAAGTATAAAAAAATCATCTTCCACTTCATTTCTATTTCTGTAACTAATTTGATTATTGTTTATCTCTCATATAATATAATGAAATACCAAATTCCATTACATCATCATTTATTGTGTAAGTTCCAAGGAATTCCTCCAAAATGAATCACAATGCTCAAATGTAAATGGATCTCCCAATTTTTCCATGCCAACCAAATCGAATCAGAGTGGTCGTTCCCCTCATCTTCATTGACCTCATATATTCTCTCAACGATGGATGTGTTATATGGTAATATGAGGAATGTTTATTTAGAATAGAAATTTTATTCATTAAAAAAAATATTTATAATGAACAATGTGTGAAATTTATATTAAGAATCATTATAATAATCATAAATCTGATCATGCAAAGCATATTTATATGTTGGGTAATTTTTTAATTAGGGAAAATTTTAAAGGTAGTTGTATTTATCTTAGTGGGACATTTTCCCTGTTACGATAGCCATAATTTGGCCTCAATAAAATAATCTTGGAACTGGTTTTCTCTTCGAGGTTTTCCCAGGGGTAGTATACCTGAAAATATTGGTGTCTTGTGTGTGAGATTTTAGTTTCCTAGTTTGTGCTTCCACTACATGTTTAGTTGATTACTCAACTGTAATTTAGTATATAAAGAGATTTTATTTTGAGCTAACTGTCTGGTGCTGGGTATGGGAATATCGATATGGTATTAGAGGATACCAAGGGTTGTTAGAGGTTAAATAAAAAAAATAGATTGTTTCATCCTACATACATTCTACAATGCCATAAAAATCACGTGGCTCTAGAATAGATATATCATGAAATGTTTTTCTATCGATGCTGGGAAATAATTGTGAATAGTTCTAGATATGTTCGTATCATTTATGTTTTTATGGAAACAAATTAGAAACCCCTCCCGATAATGAGTAAAAATTTGATCTCACTCTTGCCAAAGTTTATCCTCCATATACACAAGAACCTTTTGATCAATTAACTTCCCTAGGACTACTCTAAACATTATTTCCATGCCATTTTCATGTTCTTAAATTAATTAGGAAAGCATAATGATAGATGTTCCAAGTTCTAAGGGAAGGTGTTGTTGGCTCTTAATTGACCAATGATTTAATGATGCTATTGAAGCTAATGAATTTACCTAATTAAATTAGTTGTTTTTAAATTATTATTTATAAATCTCAACATTGAAATGCAAAAGGATTCCCATATGAATTTTAAACTAAAACAATTGCATAGAATGGAAGACATAATAAGTGAGTCATACACATGTATTAGTTGTGGAATAATTATTATATTCAAATACTATGGTACCACATAAGAGAATATTTGAAATCTACCAGAGGGAATGGAGGAGGGAGGGAGTAAATTCATCACTTGGTTCTTAATAGTAATTGAGAATTGAAATGGGGTAAAGGAAAGAAAGAATGTCCACTAGGTTAATTATGTTGGGTTGTTATATTATTTGCAGTGAAAGTCGAGGTGGATTGGCTGATGGTTGAAGTCGAGGTGGATTGATAGTAATTTGAAGGTCAAGGTTAGTTGACCGAGTAAAGTTGAAGGTTGAGGTTAGTCGACTGGGTAAAGTCGAAGTCGAAGGTTGAGACAGTTCGACATGGTAAAGGCATCGACAATAATTCAAATAGGTCAATTGACAAGAGGTTGCAAGGTGGGTGTGTGGCAATTGACTACAGACTAAATGAAGGCCGACAAGCAATTTGAATTGGAGTCGACTGTAACAAAATCCAAAGATTCACGGGATTTGTAGCCAATGATCTACATGGATATGTAACTGTTTTTGGGTACCATTGCTTTAGGGTTTTGCCTACAGTAAATCCTATAACGAGGCATGTTGTAAGGCCATAAAGGTTAATCAATGAATCGTAAGATATCCAATCTTTAGAGAAATATTTATATGTAGGCTATTGGTTATGCATATGTAAGCCATATTTCCTATAGGGTTGTTCTTGTGTAAGAAAGAGGGTATGATGTCGATTGTGTCTTAGGTGTGGATCAAGTCTAAACATGTAAAATTTTATTCACATTGAATAAGAAAACAAGAGAGAATAAAACTCATGGAATTCTGGTTTTCCTAGTTTGGGTTTTGATTCACATGGATGTCGATGGCCTTCCACCTATTCCAAATAGTTCATTTTGGCAGTTTTCCAGTTTGGCATTTTTTTTCTAGTTTTCGGGTCCCTGACTTCTGGGGATGTTTTGAGGCCCTTAACAACGTTATTAGGGATCACCATAGTTATACTGTAGAAAAAGTCAAAGTATGATAGAAACATGTGTAGTACTCAGATAGACCTTTCCAATGGGCTATTGTGCGCCTAAAAAAAAGATCGTATGCAAAATTTACGACCTCGAGAAGTTGATGTACTAACTTACCCCAACGAGGCCCACATGAATTTTGGTACTTCATCTCCTAGGGTTAGGTTTTTGGATGTCTATGGCTTTGGAATTATTGTTTATTGTAAAAAAGTCTTGGAGAGACTCATTGAAACCATATTCTTGTGAATGAGCACAACCGTCACATCTCTTTTCATAGATAAGCTGCCACCATTCTAGAAAGCTTGTTTTCAGTCTGCATTTTGCGATTTCAACATATTTCCTTATTAAATAGAAACCGGTTTTACTGTATCTCTGTTATTGTTCCTTGTACTTTTTTTTAATAGTAATAATACTATGTATTCATTTCTTTCTTCTCATAAAATTTGGATCAGTGGTATCAGAGCAGTTTTCTCCTTGTTGTTCTTAATGCATGTCCCTGACAAGGTCAGGGTACAAAGAATTGGGTCTCCAACTTATTTCTCTTGAGGAAAAAATCTATCGCATGCCCAAGAGACCTCTCATGGTGGGAGAAAAGAAAGATGACGGGATATGAGATCCTTTCAAAATGTTTCTCGAGGAATCCCTCATGCAACAGAGGAACGAGATGATGGATAGTTTTGCGCAAATCCTTCGAAAAATACCAGCATGTGATGCATCTTCCTCGAGTGGAGGAACCACCCCATTCAAGGTACAAATCAACTTTGATATTCCTATATTCAAAGGTCATATAGATGCAGATGTTGTAGAAAAATGGGTGAATCTAATAGAAGGGTATTTTTCTATCCATAACTTTTTGAATAGAGAAAAGATTACTTTTGCGTTCCTCAAAGCCATTCCCCATGTCAAATATTGGTGGGAAAATTTCCGTGAGCAAAAGGAAACATAGGAACCCTCATTATTTACAATCATGGTCACCTAAGAGTCCTTCAAGGATTCTATTAAGAAACAGTACTATCCTATCGAAAGTTATGACGACCTGTATACAAAATGGACCACACTGCGACATGAAAGAGACAAAGCAATGCCATAGTTCACAAATATCTTCCATACCATGCGCACCAAGCTGGGTATCAAATATTCTGAGAGACATATGGTTTTAAATTATCGCAGTGGTCTACATAGGTACATCCAGGCTGAAATGGAGTTTCTAGGGATCTCTTCCTTGGGCACGACCTATCGATATGCCGTCAAAATCGAGTAGAAGCCTAAATAAAAGACACGACAATTTGGGCCTTGGAACCCCTCACAACAAAATAAGGACAACTCCAACCCACAGAACAAAGGAATGAGCAAATATGGGTAGCCTCAGGACAACCCATCTAATCCGTAAGCAAATAAGTACACCAAAATGACAAATAAACATACTGGGAAGTTGTGCGACTTCCATAAGAGCCCCTGGCATAACATTGTTGATTGTCACTCAAAGAAGTCATTGGTGGCTGAGGTGAAAGCCTCTGAATCAGATGTGGGTTCCGACTCTGAGTCAGAACCAGAGAGGGGGAGACAGATCATTGACACGGAACCTAATGCCACCATTACTACCACCAAGATCTATCCCAGTGAACCAGACGAGCCAGAGGAAGGCGAGTGCCTCTTTCATTCACAAATGTGGGTGAAAAGAACCCTGCTTCACTTCATCGTTTATAGAGGTATCCAAAAGAGCCTCATCTCAATAGAGGCCATCAAGAAGCTATCCCTGTGGACAATTCCGCACTCGCAACCCTACACCATTGGATGGCTAGGCCAAGGAAGTGATCTACGCATCAACCAACAATGTCACCTTTCATATGACATCAATCCCTTCAAAGATGATGTTTTGTGTGATGTTTCTCCTCTATAAGTTTCTAATGTTATTTTGGTCCAACCTTATTTATGGAAATGTCATGTTTTATATGAGTCTAAGCCTCATGGTGTTATTATTACTTTGGACAGGAAATTGTAAAGGATACCCGAGGCAGTCTCACATAGTGTTATTTCCTTGATCTCTTCCAAGTAATGAAGGAAGGTAATCTCTCAGACCGAGAAGTTTTTCTTCTTCATGATTCACTCTAAAAGTGAGTGAAAGATTGTAGCCACATCTAGGGCCTCCACGACCGACCTCTCCATACAAAAAATTCAAGTGGATAAGGTTGTGGAAGAATACACATATATCTTCTCCTCACCTACCAGGGTACTTCTCCACTGTCAGGTCAATCATCCCATCGATATGACCCCCAATGCACCGCTACCCAATGGGTCAATCTACCACTGCTCTCTGTTAGAGAATGAGGAGATCAAGTGACATATCCAATCACTTCTCCACAAGGGGCACATCCATTCCAACTCATCGCCTTGTGGGAGCCCGATTGTGCTGGTGCAGAAGAAATATGGGACCCGACAACTCTATTTTGATTAATGAGCCATAAAAAAATCACAGTCATGAACTGGTACCCAATTCCCTAATTTGAATATCTCATTGATCAAATCAAGGGACCCAAATACTTCAGTAACATTGATCTGAAGTCTGGCTACCACTAGGTCCCAATAGAACAAATAGATGTATGGAAGACTGCCTTCAATTCAAAAGAAGGTATTTCTTAATGGATGGTTAGGCCCTTTGGTTTGACAAATTATCCAACAAATTTCATGAGGATGATGGATGATATCCTATGACCTTTCACCAATACTTTTGTAGTGGTGTATCTGGATGACATCTTCATCTACAACAAGACTTGGGCGAAACACTTGCAACATATTCAACAGGTCCTGCACACCTTGCAACAACAAAAGCTATATGCCAACTTGGAAAAATGATCCTTTGACATGGATAGGGTCCAGTACCTAGGCTACATCGTCGATCATCATGGTGTGCATGTGGATCCAACAAATATCTAGGCCATCCATGACTAGCCTTCCCCAACCACACTCATTGAGATTCGAAGCTTCTTGGGCCTTGCAATTTCTATCATAGATTCATGTTGGGATTATTCCATATTGCATGGTCCCTCAACCAAGTAAACAGGGGTGGTGGTAAGGTAAATTTTTTGTGGGGCCTGTCCCAACAAAAAGAGTTCGATGATTTGAAGTAGCTCTTGTGCTTAGCCCCAATACTTTCATTACTAGACCTATAACAAACCTTTGATATCAAGACATATTATTCAGACAATGCTGTGGGCACAGTTCTTACTCAGCACAAACATCCCGTGTCCTATCATAGTGAGACACTATCAGATGTCGTACGTAAGTAACCTACTTATGAAAAAGTAATTTACTCCATTGTGAAAGCCTGCTTCTAGTGGAGAAATTACATTATTGGGAAGGAGACAATCATCCACACTGAACATAATCCATTGAATTTCATGCAGACACAAGGAAAATTGCAGAATGACTACCATCAAAAGTAGTCCACATACTTGCAGCAGTTCCACCTCAACATGAAGTATAAAAATAAAGTACCAACCGAGTCATTGATTTCCTCAGCTAACCTCTAGTCAATGCACTCACCACCATGATAGAATCTTGCGACCACGAGACCTCTAGATGCTCCCACCTTTAAGAGACAGACCCTCACTTTGCTACCACCTACCAAATGTTGGGCGCAAACTCAGTTGTCTCTAATTTTCATCTTCAGGACGAGATGTTGTTCCATCTGGGCCATCTCTATGTTCCATCAAGCAAGGGAGTGAATATGATTTGGGAAGCCCACTATAGTCATGTGGAAGGACACTTTGGCATTGAAAATACAATGGTAGTGTTTCATAAACATTTCTATTGGCTGAAACTTTGACATGATGTCAACGAGTATATGAGGTCCTGCAATGCCTGTGCTATTTTCAAACTGACCACTAAGAAATAGGGCTTGTACACCCCTCTATATTCTCCTGACAGGACATGGGAATCCATCTCAATAGACTACATGTCGAACTTTCCATCCACCAAGAGGGGAAATAATTGCGTTTTTGTGGTTGTTGATCACTTTTCCAAGATGGCAATTCTAGTCGCCTACAAGAAGAGCATCACAACAGAGGCCACTGCCAAGCTCTTATTTGAATGAGTCTGGGTACATTTTGGAATCCCAAAAAACATTGTCTTATATAAGGATAGTCGGTTCCTCAACACATTCTGGTTGATCCTCTGGTCACTGATGGACACCAAGCTCACCAAATCCACTACCTTCCACCCCTAGACAGATGGCCAAACCGATGTCGTCAATTGGATTATCGTGCATATATTGTGCATGTAAAATTCCAAGCACCCTCACACATGGTATGAGAGTCTTCCCTATGTTTAACATAGCAAAAACCGAGCCCTACATAGCTCAACCATCCAGAAACCATTTCAGGTGGGGTTGGGATTCCAACCATTGGGTCCCATGGATGTTGCACTACCTCTTGCGGCCACCCTGGTAGACTCATCACCTAATCAAAATGAAGTTGACAAAGCCACCCAGTTCATTGTTCAAATCCAACACATCCACCAACATATTCAAGATATTTTACAGAATTCCAATTCCAAGTACAAGCAACACCATGATCAACATCGGGTGCCACATAAGTTTCAGGTGGGAGACAAAGTTTGGTTGCACTTGCAGAAAGGACACCTTATAGGGCCCTATTGAAATATTCACCCACTCCTTTATGGAACTTACACCATCACCAAGGTTGTGGGTGATCATTCTTTTGAGCTCAACATTCCCCCTTTCCTTGGCCTGTACCTAGTGTTCAACGTTGATCTCCTTCGGCTATATTTCCCACCATTATTGGACACCTCAGAGATAGAAGAACAATTGAAACCAATAGATATCAAACCTAACTACATGAAAGAAGAATATAATGATCGGATTGTGGAAACAAAGGTCAAGGGCACTTTCTAGTAAAGGATCCATCTTTATCGAGTTGTCAAAGCAAGGCAGCTCCTGCACCAAGGCAAGTGGCTCACCCGGGGCCAAATTCAACATAAATTTCCTCATTTGATGGGGGAAATCAATGCAATGGAGACCATTTCTTCCTAATGGGGGAGGATTAATCCATATGGATATTGGTGGCCTCCCACCTGTTCCAACTGGCTCATTTTGGTAGTTTTCCACTTTGGCAGTTTTTTTCTAGTTTTCGGGTCCTCGATTTTCGGGATCATTTTGAGGCCCTAAATAATGTTTTTAGGGATTTCCACAAGAAAAATATTGATGGAGTCAAAGTATGACAAAAAAATGTGTATTCCTCAGATAAACCTTTTTAATGGGATATCGTGCGCCTAAAATGGATATCATATGCAAAAGTTACGACCCAGGGAAGTTGATGTACTAACTTACCCCAATGGGCCCACATGACTTTTGGTGCTTCATCTCCTAGGGTTAGGTTTTTGGATGTCTATGGTTTTGGAATTCCTTTTTATTGTAAAAATGGCTTGGAGAGACTCATTGTACCCATGTTCTTGTGAATGAGTGTAGTCATCACATCTCTTCTCAGAGATAAGTCGCCACCATTCTAGCAAGCTTGTTTTCAGTCTACATTTTATAGTTTCATCATATTTCCTTATTGAATAGAAACCAATTTTATTGTATCTCTATTATTGTTCCTTGTTCTTTTGTGTTAATAATAATAATAATCTATATTCATTTCATTCTTCTCATAAAATCCAGATCATATTTCCAGGGTAAAATATCTATGTACTATGTGAATGCTTTGTCATTTATGTTCTATATTAAATTCTTCTTCTCTTCTCCTACATTTAGTGTGGAAGTGTGTCTCATTTCCTGACAAGTGGTATCAGAGCTTTGTTAATATTTGAGGCATGTATTAGATATTGATTTACCAATCTTGAATCCGAGATCTAAAACCTGAAGAAATGACATGTTGTAAGGCCGTAAAGGATAATCAATAAATCGTAATACAGGCAATCTTTAGAGAAATCTTTAGATGTAGGTTGATGGTCGTGCATATGTAAGCCAGATTGGCTACAGGGTTGTTATTGTGTAAGAAATAGGGTATGATGTCGATTGTGTCTTAGGTGTGGACCAAGGTTAGACATGTAACCTTTTATTCAGATTGAATAATACAACAAGAGAGCATAACTCTCAAGGAATGTTTATTTTCCTGGTTTGGGTTTCCAAGGTAAAATATCTGTGTACTATGTGATTGCTTTGTCATTTATGTTCTAGATTAAATTCTTCTTATCTTATGCTAGGTTTAGTGTGGAAGTGTGTCTAATTTGATAACAAGTGGTATCAAAGTTGTGTTAAGATTTGATGCATGTATCAAATCTTGATTTACCGATATTGAATCTAAGAGCTAAACCCTAGGTATAGTAAGAGTTGTAAGTCATAAACCATGTTAAATATCATGGTAAAGAATGACAAGAAATTAAAGAATAGAGATAGATAAATTCAATGGCCAAAATTTTGAGCTTTGGAAGCTTAAAATGGAATATCTTCTTGTAGATTGAGAACAATGGACAACGGTCTGTCCAGGTACCCAACCAACAGACATGTTGATGAAAGAATGGGAGAAACTCGAAAGAAGAGAAATAAGTATGATTCAACTTTGTCTTGCAGATTCAGTACTATTGAATGTTTTAGGTGAAGATTCAACCAAGAAAATGTGGGACAAGCTGGGAAGCTTATACCAGTCGAAATATCTAGTAAATAAGTTGTTTCTCAGAAAAAAATTGTATCTTCTGAGAATGAGTGATGGTAGTTCGGTGATTGATTATTTAAATGCGTTTAATCCCATTTTAAGCCAGTTATCATATATGGATATTAAAATCATTGAGGAGGAGAAGTGTATAAGACTATTATGTTCTTTTCCAGACTCTTGGGATAACTTAGTCATGGCTATAAGGAGTAATACAACCACAATAGTGCTAGAATACATGGTTGCTTCTCTACTAACAGAATAAATGAGAAGAAATAACATGGAAGGATCGACCAAAGATTTTTTAGTTGTGAGATGTCGACTGATTGAAAGAGATAAAGGTAAATTATTCGGTAGAAAGTATAAGTCAAAGGGTATATCTAAATCCCTAGTTCAGTCGATGTGAAGATGTTGAAAATGTGGTAAAGATGTGCATTACAAAAAGGACTGTAAGTCAAAGGCAATGGAAGTCAGTACAAGATCCAATAAGAAGTAGTCGACTGAGAGAAACATGACCCTGAATAAGGGAGGTGATGTGTACCTGGCATCCACTAATACACAGTCATATCAATATGTTTGGTTGATCAACTCAGGATCATCCTATGATATGACACCACATATAGAATGGTTCTATGAGTATGAATGATATGATGGAGGTGATGTGTTATTGGGGGATGACTCAACAACCAAAATTGTCGGACGAGGAAGAGTTCAACTAATACTGTAGGATGGGAGGAAAAGAAACCTTCTATGTGTGCTACACATTCTGGTTTTGGAAATAAACTTGATATCTGTTAGAAAGATGAGTGATGATGGAGTGCACACTTCATTTCAGAAGGATTCGTGCAAGATGGTCAGAGGTGCAATGGTATTAATGAAAGGAGTTCAGATTGGAACCCTATAAAAAATATTATGGAATGTCGAATCAAATGGATGCAACAAAATCATTGCTCCTGAAGTCAAGTTGACATCGAATCAACTCGAATCGACTCGGGCTGAGTTGGTACAAACTAACTCGACAAGACATGATAAAGTCGACATGACCATGTTATGGCACAAGAGTATGTGACACATTGGAGAAAAAAGATGTTGATCTATGCACAACTAATATATGGTCAAAGGTTTTACTGACTGTGGTTTAGAAGTGGACTTTTGTGAACATTTCATATATGGAAAATAAAGTCGGGTGAGGTTCCCATCTGGAGCGACGAGGGAAAATGGGATTCTAGAATTGGTGCATAGTGATGTGTTTGGCCCGATTATAGTGCCTTCACTTGGTGGATCCTTGTATTATGTCTCCTTCATAGATGATTTTTCTAGGAAGACATGGATATGTTTCTTAAGGAAGAAATAAAAGGTTTTCGAGAGATTTAAAGAGTTTAAATCTCTTGTAGAAAACCAGACATATAAGCAGATTAAGGTGCTGAGCACTGACAATGTTAGTTAATTATGTGGAAAAGAATTTGATCAATTATGAATAAGTGTGGCACAACATGCCAAACTACCACACCATATACCCCAAAACAAAATGGAGTTATTGAGAGAATTAAAAAAATGTTGATGGACAAGGCAAGGAGCATGCTGAGTGGTGCTGGGTGTTAAGGTTTAAGCTATTATTAGGTTTCTTTTCATTTCACTAGATAAAATTATCATAAGTAGGATCACTAAGAAATACACAATCATAAGAGACACATCATTTATCCTGGGAAACCCTCATGGGGGAGAAAACCTAACAAAAACTTC
>JZKD02S1934020.1:41940-55671 GCA_000966675.3 Picea glauca
AAACACTACAAAAGGAAAAAGGAAATAACACATATAGAATGAAGAGAAGGGTGTAAACTTTGATTATCCCAAGAAAGAGACTGAGATTCCAGTGTGATCCACACTATCTCTAATTTCCTCATGTTTGCACCTAGAAAATGTATCCAAAGAAATGAAAATATATGTACATAGATATTAAGACATATAATGAAATAATATTACCAAGAAAGAGACTGAGATTCCACTGTGCTCATTGGATTATTTTCTAAAAATATTTCTCCAATAATATTTCAGTAGTAGTTAAGGCCAATGATATAACTAAGGAAAAGGAGAATAATCCACCATTTCCATAAAAAATGAACCCATTCCAAATCCATTCAACCTCCTCATGAAATTGAAGAGAATTTTTCATTGGGAACACTTCCCTATCATAAAACAAACAAACTAAATTGAAACATGATTAATCATATTACATTAGGACGAAGAGTCCACTAGCTAAAGCATGTGAAAAATCGAAGGCCTTGAGTAATTGAGATTAGTCCACAAGACACTAAGTGACTCCCTACTTGATGTCAAATGTTAGCATGTGAAAGGTAAGTAAGAGATAAAACAAACAAGAGAATGTTCCATATAACACCATGCTATAATCCATAGGCACCAAGAGAACTAGGAGAGGATGGAATAGTCCACAATAAATCCTATATCTACAAGTGTGTGAAAACATGGATAACAATGGACTATTTATTCACATAAGGAGATGAATTACATTGCAAAGAAAAATATCTCTACAAATTAGTCCAAGAATACCCTTTATACAAAATAGTTTGACTATTGATCTTCCAAATGACACTTCACCTCCCAAACGACCCTTGGTATCCTAAGTGACTCTTCACCTTCTATCTCTCCTCTCTCTTGAATTTTCCTTACAACCAAAATAAAAATAGATAATAATCAAATTGGTCATACTTGACATATAATATTTTATTTGGTTTGATACTTCACCCAACATCCTCTCATGTGCACTAGACACATTCTCAACCCCTGCCCTAAGACTATCCAACCTAAGTTCCATAATTAATCTTTTGTTGGCTAACTCATCACATGCATTCCTTACACATTGCTTCACTAGGAGCATTGTGCAAATTTATAAAACTAACTTATTAACATCAAGTATTTCTTTGACTTTGAACTTCCTTGACTCTAAGCTTCAAATGAGCCTTTCTTTTAATTTTTCAAGGTAGGGGGTTCATTAAGGAAATTTAGTGGATCCACTAGTAAGCTTCTTGTGACTCAAAAGTTTGTCAAAACATTTAGTATTTAATTTAAGAGGCTTAGTGTTTCACTTTGTGCAATTCATGCACTTTAATTCAAAATCTATGTGTGCATGCATTTTAGAAGCTTGGGATAAACTTAGTACATGCATATGCTTCATAATTTGAGTGCATTGATCTTACCATTGAACACATTTTACTAGTTGGGATTGCCATTGCCTAATGTCAACTAGTGTTTCATTGAATCGATGGCTAAAAATCATCATTGAATCTTTTAGTGAGTGTATGATAATAATATGGGTGAAATATTCATTCACCAAGGGGATACAACTAGCTTTTAGTGTGATGACCTTACTTATAACTTCCATATTGCCCTTTGTTTGAGCTTTCTAGCTCTAGAGTTGTTCTATGAGATGAACATTCTCTTTCTCATGGCTAAGAGGTTGGTATTCATTTTCTTCAAATTTACCTTAGAAAACTATAAAAAAATTGATCCTCGATGCCTCTATAGCCAGAGGATGTGCATTGTGCATGCTTGAGATAAAATTTTCCATAATTACTTGGACCTTTGTTTTCTACTTATTATTGTGCTTCCTCTTAAATGAAACCATTTTTAATATTTGGTGCATGAAATAAAACTCAAAGGTGTCAATTTGAAATTCATCTTTTGCAACTTGCTTCAAATTCATCATATCTTTTATGAACCATTGTGCCAACTCTGCCACATTGCTTGCTGCTTCCACTATGGAAATCTCATTCTTTCCTTTATTGATGTTATCCTCCACTATGATTTTCCCATCACATAATTGAATATGATCATTGTGTACTGTGACTAAATTCTTCTCCTTCAAACACTCCTTTGGAATTGACATCTAAATTATTAAAGGATTTGGATGTCAGATAACTCAATTTCCCTCACATCTCTAGTATGTGGATTCTTTGTTAGTAGATTGACTAATGTGACGTTTTATTCTATCTCTAATATTTTCTCCAGCTACTTAGGAGTTGCAATAAAAATCATGCCAAATGTCACAAGGGGATCAATGGATGGCCTTGGATCTATAAGGGGTAGAATATATGGGAGAATTTCTACGTTCTTTCTTATTATTACTTCCATCTCAACATATTATAAAGCTCTTGTATATAACTATTCCTACTAATTATTTTGATGACATAGTCTTAAAACCAAGGATTGGGATACAAAGAACTTCTTAACACTAATGAGGATCATATTCTTTGATTGAATATAAGTAGAGCTTATATGATTCAAACTCCATGGCGATTTTCTCTCTATGTGTTATGTCAAAGATTTGACAAACTTCAAGTTTAACAAGCAACTTTGGCCAACACTATCTCTTTCTCTTTTTCAATGTCGTGGCCAACCCATGCAATATAGCTTGGAAGGATATCTCTTGGATCAAAATTGAACTAACACATGCTTGGCAAAAGTTTGAGGAGTAGTAGACACTTTGTATATAATTTATGTAGCTACTTATTTATAATAGGTACAATTGTTAATTTTCTTCAATTCCTCAATGGAAATTGAAGAAAAGTGTGGGAAATTATTGACATGGATCCTTTCATACAAAGAGACTAAAGAAAAGTTTTAAATGGAATACAATTCCTACACATATTTGGTGATCCAAAATACTTGAAAATATGCATGCATGGGTGCAAAGGAAGGCCACTAAATGGGATTAAAATTAAAGAAGCTAAGTAAAAACATATGTAATCCATAATATTAGATGTTATGTAAGACTTACGTGTGCCACCATCTAAGGGAATTTTGTCCTCAAACACATTGAGAAAGGTTATAGATTATGAGGCATACCTAATGGGATATCATCCCATGCATGAGCACCTCATGCATGAATGGGATCTAGCTTAGCCATATGTATTAGGTATCTAGTCTCCCATAGGTTCATGAGCACCCAAAGTCTCATACTTCTTCTTGAATGTTTTTGGTTAAGTATATATTGCATGTTGTTGTTAAAAATGGTTTGGTTAGAAGCCACCATTCTTTCACAATTTTATTAACATCGTGCACTTTTTTGAACCCTTGCAACCACTTTCGGTCAATAATATTATGGGAAGTTGAAACTTATACATCCTTTGAATAGTAGTGGCATTTAATCACTTGATTATATCGTTTCTCTATGATTTCAATGTATAGTAGGTAACATCCACATTCTTAATAATGCTTTGTGGCATGTATATGCATGGAAATAATTCTTCTTTGGTTCCCACCTTGTGGAGAGATGAGACCTTAAAATTGAAATATTTTCATTATTCTCCTTGGTCCCTCTACCCAGTGGCAATGGTTTGTGGAGGTTCAAAATATTTGTACATATTATAGAGGGAGGAATAGGTAGGATTTGAGGTGGTGTTGGGTAGAAAAATTGCATCTATGATAAAGTTGTCAAGTTCTAGTGGTGGTGTTTTCTACCCCTTTGCATAATTTCTAGAAGCATGAGAGAAAATTCCATGAGTTGATTTTGGAATCAAATGATTTAAATCATGAAATTTGTTAAAAATTATCTCATGCAATTACAACCATGCCACTTATATTACTTTTCACCCACACAATATAATATTTAATGGGTAAGATAAAGGCGTAACCAAATTTCATGTGAGGTTTGTGTTTATTGAGTTACTACCTCTAGAGACCATTAATAGATGCACACTTTAGCATATAGGCTCAATAATTTATCATGTTAAACTTAGGCATGAAAATCCTATTCGAGTTATGCATCAACTTTGTGTTGGGACATGTTGATGCTTATAATTGTCAAGATCCAAACAATAACCTCATGAGGATAAAATATCCCTCTGCATTTTTATAGAGGTGGTACTCCTCTGTTATTGTATAAAATATATAGCTTGATATTCTTGAAGTAATATCAAAATGGGGAAATTATAAAAAGAAAACCCTAAATATTTATTACTTTGTGTTAGAAAAATAGGATCATAGAGAAATAAAATAAGACAAAAGCGGAAATAAAACACAAAATATACATAATACAATAGAGACACAAATATACATGTTTCACCCAGTGTGGGCTATGTCCACTAGATAAATTACAAGGCCCTTCCTTTATTATTATCCAACAAATGAAGGGATACAACCTACAACACAGCCGTTGTAACTTCCTCTTCTTTTCTCTCACAGTCTCCTCTCTTAGAATACAATATTTGCAATAATCCACAGCCGTATTATAATTCCCTCATAAAAGAGGGTTTCCTTATAGGGAAAAAAACATGAAAATAACTTCTACCATCATATATGTGACTTAATGATGAATAGTCAAGAATGTCTATGGAATTAAAATATACATTTACAAGGAAATTTTTTCTTCAAGGGCTTCGCCCCCAAACCCCACAGGGGGGGAAATCCCCTGCTGCAACCCCCTCACATGGAGGGTGTGTAGTATTCATGGGGTATAAACATGGCTGAAAACAAAGACCTATGAATCAGGAAGATAATCATGCTCCACAACCAACAATGTCCCACTTGGAGATTGATCAAAATAACTCCACTACTGTTGTACCTACTGGACTATGATCCACCTTGGACCTGGAAAATATCTCATCTTCATAATCATGCTTGAAGGCTAATTGAAACTGATCAGGAACTCAGTTTCTCCCTGGTTACTCCCTTTGTTAACATGTCTGCAGGATTCTGGCTAGTATGTATCTTTTCCAACTTCAAATATCCATCTTCCAAGATGGATCGTATGAAATGGTACATGAGCTATATATGCTTAGTATTTGAATGGAAGGATGAGTTATTTGAAATATGAATGGAACTCTCATTGTTACAGTACAACCTTCTATTCTCCTACTTCTTTCCCAATTCCTCCATAAACCTATGTAACCAAACCATTTCTTTACTAGCTTATGTATCAACAACATACTATGTTTATGTTGTTGAAAGTGCAACAACCTTTAGTAGTTTTGAAATCCAACATACTGTTGTTCCACCTACAATAAAAACATACTCTGTGGTGCTCCTCCTGCTATCTTTATCACCTTCCATATCTGAATCAACATATCCCTGTAGAACAATGTCTGATCTTCCAAAACATAACGCATGAGTAGAAGTACCTCTCAAATACCTGAGAATCCACTTTATTGCCTCCCAATGTTCTTTACCTAGATTGTTCATACACCTTCTCACAACTCCCACTGCATGTGCAATATCTGGTCTTGTGCAAACCATCACATACATCAAGCTGCCAACTGCTGATGAATAAGGGACCCTGAACATATATTCCATCTCCTCATGTGTCTTGGGACACATTTCCTTGGTTAATTTGAAATGGTTGGACAAAGGTGTACTAACTGGTTTTGCATTCTTCATTCTAAACCTCTCCAACACTTTCTCTATGTACTCACTCTGAGACAATGTCAATTTGTGATTTTTCCCATCTCTTGTTATTCTCATAGAAAGGATTTTCTTTGCAGCACCCAAATCCTTTATCGAAAATGAATTAGCTAATTTATTCTTGATAACATTTATATTCGGCATATTAGATCCTGCAACAAGCATGCCATCTACATACAATAGCAAGATAATATAGCTTTGATTTTCTATCCTTTTAAAATAAACACAGTGATTAGAATGACATCTACTATAACCTTGTTCTATCATAAACCTGTCAAAATTCAAATACCATTGCCTTGGAGCTTGCTTTAGGTCATACAAGATCTTCTTCAACCTGCATACCAAATTGTTCTTCCCTTTGACCTCATACCCCTATGGCTGCTGCATATAAATCTCTTCCTCCAAATCCCCATGGAGAAAAAGTATTTTTATATCTAACTGTTCAAGATGCAAATATTCTACTGCCACAAGACTTAAAATAGTCCTAATTGAAGTCATTTTAACAACATGAGAAAATATTTCATCAAAATCTATACCTTTCTTTTATGCAAACCGCTTTACAAAAATTCTATCCTTATACCACTTTTTGGCTCCATCTTCTTCCTTCAACCTATAAACCCATTTATTCTGCAATGCTCTTTTTCTTGCAAGAAACTGAACCAATTCCCAAGTCTGTTTATTTACTAAGGAATCCATTTCCTCTTTCATGCCTTGATCCCACTTCCTTTTAGTGTCTACCTGCATTACCTCTTCATAATTCTCTGGTTCACCAGAATCAGTCAACAATAAATAGTACAATGAAGGAGAGTATCATTCAGGGGGTCTACTTAACCTAGTAGATATTCTAACAACACTTGCAGGAGTTTTAGGTACATGTTTCTCCTGTTGTTGTACATTTTGATATTTTGGTACCTTTGGAATTTCTTTTTCAATGATCTCATCAAACACTGTGTATTATGGGTTTTCTTCTTCTAGTTTCCTTCCCTACAACTAATATTTATACACAATCTTCTCATTGAATATTGCATCTCTACTCCTAATGATTTTGTTATTTTCATAATCCCATAAGCGATAACCAAAATCATTAACACCATATTCAATAAAGGTACACTTTTTTGATTTTTCTTCAAGCTTTGTTCTATTTTATTTATCAATATGGGCAAATGCTTCACAACTGAAAGTCTTCTGAAATGAATAGTTTACCTTCTTACCTGTCCATGCCTCCTCTGGAATTCCACCATCCAAAAAGATTGAATTTAATTTTTTTATCAAGTAAACAACAATATCTACAACACCTGCCCAAAAATTTAAGGGCAACCGTGCATGCAATATCATACTCTTTGCATTCTCCATGATGGTCCTGCTCATCCTTTCTGACACACCATTTTCTTGTGGTGTTCTTGGAACTTTATTCTCTCTATGAATCCCATGGTATGAACAATAATCATCAAATTCCTTGCTACAATATTCACCTCCATGTCTTATCTGATACACTTCAAACTTTTTCCTGTCTCATTCTCAACTAAAGCTTTCCATTTCTTAAAAGTATAAAAAACATCAAATTTTTGTTGAATGCAATAAACCCAAGTTTTTCTAGTTGCATCATCAATAAAAGTAACATAATAATGAGAGCCAAAAATAAATGATACTTGAGCTGGTCCCCACACATCTATATGCACAAGCTCTAACTTTTCATTCTTCTTTACCTTTCCAACTCTGATAAATCTAACTCTCTTCTATTTTCCATAACCACAATGCTCACAAAAATTCAAATAAATTTGTTTAATATTTGGAAACAAATTTATTTTGTGAAGTATCTGCATCCCCTTCTCACTCATGTGTCCAAGCCTATGATGCCACAATGTTGTATCCACTTCTGCAGAAGCTAAAGAGATAGAAGAGTCAATATTACCAGTACATAAATACAATGTACCTACCTTCTCTCCTTTTTCTATCACCAATGATCGTTTGGTGACCTTCCATGCCTTATTCGTAAACATAGATATACAACCTTCACTTTCTAACTGCCCAATTTAAATTGTATTTTCCCTTAGATCTGGAACATGTATTACCTCTTTCAATAACAACTTGTTTCCATTCTTTTGTTTTATTTGTACCTTTCCCATTCCAACAATTTTTCATGGTGCATCATCACCCAAATGAATCTGTCCAAAATCACCTTGAACATAATCTAGAAAATGTTTCCTATGGGGTGTGGCATGAAATGAATCCCTTGAATCTACCACCTAAGACTTAGAAATATTATCTACAAAAAGAATCAAAGAATCTTGAAACACATCACCTGTTACATTTGCTTCTTGATTTTTCTCTTGTTGTCCATCTCTTTGTTTCTTTGGAGCTCTGCAGTCTTTCTTTAGATGTCTTTTCTTCCCATAATTCCAACACTCTATATTTTCCAATCTGGATTTGGATCTGCCCTTCATATAATTCCCACGGTTCCTTGAGCCCTTTCCTCTATCCTTTTGTCTTCCCCCGTTCTCTTGTTTAACACATTACTTGATGTCTCATTTGTTCTTTTCCATCACATTTCCTCACTAAGGATAACACCAACAACACCATCAAATTTTAGAGTGTTTGAACCAGAGACAGAGTTACTTACAACCATGAACAAGCCATTCCAACTTTCTGGCAATGAGCACAAGATTAGAAGAGCCCTGACCTCATCATCAAAGTCCAATTTTGCAGAACTTAGCTGATTAGTAACCGTATTAAATTCATTTAAATGATCTGCAACAGACCCACCTTCCGACACCTTCATATTAAATAATCTCTTCATTAGAAATACCTTATTGGATGTCGATGGTTTTTCATACAGTTTATCCAATGCATCTATAAGATCCTTTGTTGTATTTTTTTTCGAAATATTGAAAGCCACTGATGTTGCCAGGATCAGCCATATTGTTCCTAGTGCCTTTATGTCGAGATCCTCCCATTCTTCTTGCTTCATGGTCGTCAACGTTTTTTCTATTCCACCCAATGGTAGGAATATATCCTTATGATATAAATAATCTTCCATAACTGGTAGTTTTGGCCGTTAAATTTATTGACCCTAAACTTTCCATCTACAATTTCTCCCACTCGAACTAGGACCCTTTTTTCCTGTGAGTTACCTTTCAGTTTGATACCAGTTGTTATAAAAATAGGATCACAGAGTAATAAAATAAGACATATACGGAAATAAAACACATAAGATACAAAATACAATAGAGACACAAATATACATGGTTCACCTAGTGTGGGTATGTCAACCAGATAAATTGTCAGGTCCTTCCTTTATTATTATCCAACAAATCAAGGGACACAACCTACAACACACCTGCTGTAAATTCCTATTCTTTTCTCTCACAATATCCTCTCTTAGAATACAATATTCTCAATAATCCACAACCGCAATACAATTCCCTCATAAAAGAAGGTTTCCTTCTAAGGAAAAAAAACCCTAAAATAACTTCTACCATAATATATGTGACTTAATTATGAATGACCAAGATTGACTATGAAATTACAATATACATTTACAAGGCAATTTTTCCTTCGGGGGCTTCACCCTCAAACCCGCATTGAAGGAAACTACCCTCAAACTCCCGTTGGGGTATCATTGGCTCTTGGACCCCCCAGCTGGGGGGATGAGCCCCCGAACCCCATAGGGGGGGAAATCCCCCCCTCCAACCCCCCCCATGTGGAGGAGTGTACAATTTTCTGGGGTGTACAATCTTCATAGGGTATAAAAACGACTGAAAACAAAGACCTCTGAATCAGGAAGGTAATCAGGCTCTATAACCAAAACCTTATAAATATAAAAGAAATATACAAATATATTCACAAAAAAAATTTCCTGAGAGAAGGACCAAGAATCGTTTTAAGACTGAATAAATATATATGTACAAAATATTATACAAGAATAAGGAAAACATAATATGAAAATAGAACATTCCTCACATCCATCACAACATGATAAAATTTGATCACATTCATAAGAGGAAAATATAAAAATCCACAATTATGGAGAACTTTAAAAGAGTATTTCATTCAATACATAATAAAATATGATAGGTGCACTTAAAAAATCTCATGCTCATAAAATCCGTGTTTGAGAAATCATTAAAGTTACACCCCAAAGTAGTTCGCCTGGGAGTTCAAAAATAATATTCTATTTTACAATCAAATAAAAGGATTGCATTCATCCAAATGGACAGAGGCAAGGTTCCCATGGACCATAAAAGAAAGTAGAACATGGTCAAAACTGAAAGAAGAAAAAGAAGACAATCATATATTGGTTATGGGTTCTCAAGAAATGAAAATACACAACTCGATTATTTCTGAATGAGAAGTATGGATTATAGGAAATTATGAAAAGTAATCAAATCACTTAATATGATGGAGTTTCTCTCTCATTATATGCTTGTTGATGTGCCTTTTATGTTTCCTTTCATTGGAATTTCTTGACCGGTTGTAACTACCTCTTATTAATCTTGTTCAGCTATTTTAGTTAACGATTTGTTTAATGAAATCTCAATATAATCTCTCATTGGTGCAACAAATATTTATTGCCTTACCTTTATGTCAAATAACAAATTTTCCATATCTATGAAGTCCATTGAAAGTTGGTGTAGTGTATCCTCAATATCTTCATTTTTTTTTACATAACCAACCAACCAACTTTCTACCTCTAATTTTGAATACTCGGTCGAGTTGTTAAATCTCTCAGTTGATGCAATCTTCAATAAATATAAATTTTCCTCGAATTTCTCCTTTGACATAAGAATTGAATCCGATATTAGGTTGGGTTCCTCCACATCTCCCGTTTATCCAACTAAATCTAATTCAATCAATTTTAAATATCCCCTTTTTAAACACTTATGGCATCACAATTGACTAACGTTTCTTTTAGAATTTTTATTATTTTTATCCAACATGCCTTGAGTTTCTTTATTAGAACTGGGGAAGGAAAGTACTCCTTTTTCCATAGGTCACTAACACTTGAGACTTTTGAACAAAGGTGGAAACAACCCCTTTATAAAATTCCTTTTCATTTTCAAGATTATCCTGAAGGCATTGTCTTAAATTTGTCATTCTTGGTCCCAGGGAAACAAAATTATTTTCCAATTCCCATGTCTCGAGAATAAGAGACATTATTTTCTTTATATTTTCTCTAACAAATATTCTAACAACAACGAGTAAACTTTATGTTCCTATTAGTGTAGAGCTAGATTTCAACATTCCATCAAGACTCTTCCAAGGTTGCATTGTAGAAATTTGGATAGAAAATATGGGTGGGGGAATTAAAGCGCTCTCTTTTTCTTTAATAATGTCATTCAGAGTAGCATTTTCATTCTCCATTTCTCCAACTGACATATTTAGGGCTCCCCCATGGATTCATGAATCTGTACAATTCTGGAAGGTAAAACTCCATTGAAATCGAGTTCTTAGCTCAATTTTCCTTGAACCTTTTTAATTTTTGAATGAATTTTTTCGAGAACCAATTTATTTTAACTTTTGTCAAACAAGGCACTGTGCAGAGTTAGGGATTTTTCTTCAAATATATTTTTCTCTTGGGTGTCAAATTTTGTTGCAACTTCTCTTCTCTATTTAGTTCTATGTTCTTCATCCGAGAATTCAATGTCTTTGATATTTACATCAAGATCCATAACCTCGAGAATAATCTATTCTTCATGTACACCCTCACTTCCTCCTTCCTTATTTTTCGGTCTTTTCCCTTTTCTAGTCACTCGGAGTTTATGGGGTCTTTCCATATTTCCCTTAGGAGGGTTCTATTCACCTCTATCATTGGAATTATCTATTGAATATTTCCTTTGCTATTGAAATATAGACCGGTATTTTTGTTTGGGTAGGTCAATTTTTTTAGAAGTATTAGGAGACTGTGAAATCCTCTCGTTCACAACTCTCCCTCATTGTTTATGTTGATCTATGGTACTAACAATTGTTTCAATATCCTCTTGTTTTTTCTCAATCAATAATGCTTGAGGATTATGTCTATCACATTCTTCTACAAATTGGAATCTACTAGAAAATGAGACATTGTATCCTACATATGTCACATGTTTCATAAACAATTGGTTAGGTTCAAACCCTTTGATTTCCTCCACTTTATTTAAATTAAACTGATCAAACTGGGATGAGAATTCATCGCTATTTGTAGTGTTTTTCAACATTATCTCTCCAATTTTCCATGGCAAAGTAATACAATGCCTTTTCCTCTTTTCGTGAAAGCAATGGGACAAAAATCTATATTGTTTTCATGCTTCCACAACAAACATATTATCTGAAACATAATACGACAGATACGAGGTTTTCATAGGAACACTAAATTTTGATTATATTGAAATGCTCCATTGCTTCAAAGCTTCCTCTTTTATCCAAGAATGATGTTGCTTCTAAAGACAATCTTGATGTGTTTGGTCCAAAAATACATTTTTTGAAAGAGTAAATAAATGCATTGTGAACTTCATAAAAATGATACATGGCCTTATGTTTCCATAGTCGAATACCACATATAAATTGGGTCAATTTTACAATTTGCTTGTCTATCCAAAGGTAAACCATTAAAAACAAGAAAGTATTTAATGGAGAAGATCAAGAATGAATACATGTAGAATATTTTTTTCTTTTTGAAATTTTCCAATTGAAACGATAATTCACTAGAGATAATCTTTTCCCAATCAAATATTTCTTTCTCTTCGGTAGGAAAATGCAAAATATATAGATCCAGTCATGGAATATTATCTATAGATTCTTTTCCAACTACTCTGGTGAATAACCATGCCATTTATCGATAGGTATTTTTCAACGAACTAACCTAGATGCTTGATAAGTATTTTGGAATAATTTCTCGGTCTTCAAGATATTCTAGTAGGAGGTCCAATCCACCATTTCTTGCCTTCATAAAATCCTTAACTTAATTCCTTTTGAAATTAATTGTTGGCTCTTAGATCCTGATCATTCTATTGAAGATTGAAGGTGATAAAGAAGTAGGGGACTCTCCTTGCAACTGAATTATCCTCCAATTCTTATCGAGTTTGTCGATGCACCATGAAACCAACTGATATGAAACCGGGGTGACACTAATACCAATATTGTTTTAGTTCTAGGCCACTTAATTAAGGTCAGATTTACAATTATGAATCTATTAAACTTGATTGAATCAAAGGTGACAAGATGGACTTATGAAGGCTTGAATTCAAATTGAATATAACTTGGTGAATGTGTTGTTAGTCCCATGACCCATTACTTAATGCATTTAACAATCATAATTGTGGAAATAAAAACATGTATAAGAACACATGAGGCAACAAATCACCGATTTGTTAATAGAGTTCACCAGAACCTTCTGGATACGTCTCCGGTGTTGGTTTTTTTTCATATGAGATATGATTGATATATTATTACAATGAAAAGTGTCCAATATATAGGGAACATATGGTGACCATCCATGAAAGGATGCATCCCTTGAATAATCAATAACTATTTATTATTATCATTTACTTATTATGATATTTAATAATCAATAATTATATTATTAATTATTATTCTAAGAGAATGTCTTCCTGATGTTGTCCAAACATCAACACTACCTCTCAATAAGGGATACATTCTGCATCATCCTAAGCTTGTCTTTGAAGTATACAAACTTCACCCTAGACTCATGACACTTGTCTGTCAGTCTTGGGAGACATCTCTCTCCCACCTGAATCGAGGAGAAACTCCTTCTGCGGCTCTCCCTCTGAGCCAATTAACTCTCTCTAAGATTAGGATAACTTTGGGTCTGCATGTAATAACATATAACATCTTGAGTCTTTATTATTCCTTATCAAATCACCATGACTAGGAAAAAGACCACACTAGGATATTTCACTAGAAGTACACACCTATGAGTGAATGTCGACCCGATGCTAACTGACATGTGGAAAGAACTTCAAACACCTCAAGTCCATATTATTCCTTGTCATGATCAAGAAAGGACTACGTCTGGGCCCATTTATCACAAGTGAACCTTTATGATAAATGTATCCTATCTCCCTTGGTCTGCATCCCAATCTAGGAGAAGGTCCACCCGAT
>JZKD02S1934031.1:12952-35290 GCA_000966675.3 Picea glauca
TTTTTGGTGACACCTAAAACATTTTATATTACTAAATTCTTTCTTTATTAACTAGAATTTTCCTTCTCACCCTTCTTGTATCCTTTATTGTTTCCCTTTCTTGTCCTTCCAACAAGGGCTAGGTCTTCTACTTCCTTTCATTGCATTGAACATAACTCCAACTTGATCTTTTCCTACACAAGTTTATCCAAACTTCACATAATGAGGCAAATTCTCATGAGAACAAGTACATGGGACAAAAGGCTTCCAAGATGGAGCCATTCAAGGTAATGGAAGCCAACTTCTTACTCTCCACTTTTGTCCCTATGGTAGCCAATTGATTTCTCAACTTTATGACCCTGGCCATGTAACTCACCATTGTATCTATGTTGCTCATGTGATTGGCCGAAAGTTTGTTTCATAAGAGCATCTATCTAGAGACACAAGAACTTTGATACAAACCAACCAAATCCTCATACATCAACTTATTGGTTGTCTTATATGCAAAGTGAAGGATGAAGTGATCCTTCTCCTAATCAAGAATGATTGTATTTTCCTTCCTCCTCCTTAACATGGGTGCCCAACCATGTTAGGTCGATAGGTGCAACAATCTATTTGTCAACATGCTCCCAAAGCTTGGCCTTCTCCAAAATCATTTGCAACTTGAACTTCCAAAGTATGAGATTGTAAGCACCATTCAACATGTCACACTCTTTGAGACCAAGAGTAATCATCCCACAAATTTGAAGCACATCCAAAGCAAGATCACCAACAAATAAAATAGAATAACCCTTCTTGGATTCAAGTGCTTCTCTCAATCACCCTGGGGTTTCACACCCTATCAACTTTGACTAGGTCAAGCACTTCTCTCAGGGACAAAACAATTGAAGCACCTAGCTCCCACTTCACCAACATAGTGATTTCAGCTAAATAAGCTCTGATACCATGTAGAAATTTTGTGAAATGCCAATTTTAGAAATTTTTCTTCAAGCATGAGGTTTCCTAGATCTATTCCTCATGAACTTTCAACATAGGGTTGAATGTGAAATATTAATTTACAACAAAAAATACTTCACCTCTTTCAACCCAATTCACAAGGAAACCCAATAAAATAAATACCAATCAAGTGTACTTTAATGCCACAAAGTTTCATACATTAGGGCTCACTTCCAAAGAAAATTACAAATATGAACTGAATTATTACAATTGATAATTACAATAATAAATATGTTCCTTTAGCTTCTAGATGTTTTTGAAATCACTTAACAAACTCCGCTCTATGTTATGTCAAATCAACATGCATAATTGACACTAGAAACAACTCAATAATGAAGATAACATGAGTTGAAATTCAAATATGCAAGTACATGTTGTGTGTGTTATCACATGAAGTTGTCATGGGTCAATTTTTCCCCTTAAGTTTTAATTTTTCATCCTTTAGTCTTTCTAGTTTTTTTTTTTTTGATCTTCTAGGCTTTCTTAGGATAACTTAAATAAATGAAAGGTTGGAACTTGGCTCACATATTTGACCCACACCTATGGTTTATACCCTTGGTTCATTTTATGGTTAACACCCTTGACTCATCACATGATTTGACAACTTTCACCATCAACCCCATGACACCACAAGCTTGACAAGTCACTACCTCCATCCATACTATTGAACCTCTCCACTCTGTCCCTTTACCCGTTAGGGAGTCAAATGAAATATTTTCAAGTATGCTGCTAACTCACTAGTTGTTTTCGTAGCACATATTTTGTACACTCTCCCTCTTTACCATCATTTGCGATTATGAAGTTGATGTCATGCCTTTTCATTGTTTTCAACATCTTTGTTTTCAAAAGGAATAATCATGATTTGGTCATTAATGAATTCTAATTGTTTATCAAAGTTTGAAATCCTACTCCTAGCTTGACGCTAGAGAAACTACTAGTCCCGACAGCGCTGCGGATTATGCTACATACCAGCTGACTGAGGTGAATTGGAGACTGGGATGGTTGCAAGCAAATTCATGCTTTCAGAAGATCATCAATAATCAATCTACGGTGTCCAGGTACTTCTTGAGCCATCTGAGCTCTATTGAAGATCAATTAAGGTTTTGTTTGATCTTTTCGTAGCACACGGTGCTGCAAACTGTGGTTTCTTCCACCTACCAGCCCCTTTACCTCTATTGTCACATATTTCTTATCCATCTGCATACTGTCAGTTTCCTCCACTAAAATTGAATCAATTTGCTATCTGAGCTATTGTGCCCATTATTCTCCTGGCTCTTGTTGTCTATGCTACGCTACAAAAACCGCTACAAAACTGCGCTATGAATCCCATGTTCCAGCGCTGCAATTTTTGTTTCAACCCAGTGTCATTTTCTATGCTCACAGCTCTAGCATTATCTCTTTTCCTTCACGGTGTCATTCTATATTTCATCTCAAAAGTCTGTTTCCAGTGAAGAGTTTAGGAGCCTTTTCCTTTAGAATGATGATGACACTGTATGGTGGCTCTATGTTAGCCTAAAACTTGAGAGTGCAACCTCCTTGCATATCATTTCTCTGAAAAGATTTTTCTCCTTTTCTAAGCCATCAAGCTATTCTTTTACTAGTTCATAAGTCAATTGCAGGAAAGCCCCAAAAGCCCAAATAAGGACCACTTTTCAAAAAAGCCTAAAGACTTTTGTCCTTGTGTGGTTTCCTATACCTCTCATAACATTACAGTGTTTGATCCCCTGCTTCTATCAATGGATACACCTCAACATAAGAAATATCACAAGGGTGGGAGTGTAGTCAGGACTGAGCCTTCTGATATGCACCTATTTGATGTTGAACCTATGATCAAGGAGATCTTCCAAAGGGTTGGTTTCCTAACTTTCTTTCAAAATATGCAGAGGGGACACCCTGAGGTAGCCAGGGAATTTGCTTTAAACTTTGATGGAAATAAGACCAAGGTAGGAACCCTTGAGTTGGAGGTATATGAGGCCACCATTGCATCAACCACTGAGATACCCAACACTGATGAAAGGTGGTTCAAATCTATGACTCTCAATGCAACCTTTTCTAAAGATTTCCTCAAGTCAGAACATCAGAAAGACAATTTGTCCAAGGGAGTGCCTAGGAGCCACTTAGTTGAGGATTTTGACAAAATGTTGAAATTAATCCAGAGGTATTTTACATGTGAGGGAAGATTCAACATGATATACTAGTATCACATTAGGATTTTGCTACACTTCACAGGCAAGGATTTGATAAACATCCCTTTCTATCTGTTTAGAAGTATGGGAAAAATGGCTGATAGGGTCCAAGCCAAGTCCAAGGTTGTGGACACCAGTGTTTTCCACTTAGGGTTGATCATGATGTTTGTAATGGAAGAATTGAAGAAAAGAAACATCACTTGGGAACAATTCATAGTCTCTGCTAATCTGCAGCTAGATGTAGCCTCTACCCCTCAATCCAAGGTGCAGAGCCCTTTTCCAGCTAGTAGTGTTGCCCAAGTAGAAACAAGCAAAAAGAGAAAGGGAAAACACATTGCCCAAGACAAAGAAGTTCCTAAGGAAGTTGAAGAAGAAGAAAGGGAAGCCCATCACTCCCCACAAAGGGAACTTTCACCTCATCCTGTACCTGAACTAGAGGAAGTTCCCTCAGCCAAAACTACAACCAAAAAAGGGAGAAAATTACATTTTCCTTCACCTACTACAACAACTGAGACAAGAGTTAGGAGGCCTTTCACCAGATCATCATCCCATAAGGAAGATGCTGAAACAAAATTCATAACCAAAGCTTCTGTCCAAAAGAAAGATATGGGTAAAGGTGACACTGTTGGGAATACTATTGAGGTCATGACCAAAGCTCATGTTCAGAGGAAAGACAAAGGTAAGGGTGAAACTATTTTTTTGTTTGTTTGTAAATGAGTGTGAGAATCTATATTACTGTGGAAAATTATAGTACAAAAAAGATGCAGGGACTCCCAAGATCTTTCATAACGGAAACTAGATCTGGGGTCCCAGGGATGCAATGTCTAATATAGCAGGCTAGGCCTAGGTCGCCACCATGGGAAACTGACCCAAACCTCTGTAATCCAGTTTGAAAAATTCCAGCATAACGAAAAAAAAGAAAGCATAAGCATAGTGGGATTAGCTCCTACACTGAGAGACTTGACCAGGGCTCATCCTGCGCTAGTCCAGGTTGATGGGGTGCTCTTCATCTCCTTCCTGCCTTGTCTCGTTCTCCTCCCTTTGCTCCACTGGGCGTATCTTTCTGATGCATGCTGGGGTTCCATTTCTGTCGACTGGAATAATGTCTATATGGTGGACATAGCGTAAATAGAGCTGGACTTTTCCTGCCATCCGCTCCAGTTTTTCCTATTGGCTTCTCTAGTCCTCTGCAAGTCTGTTTTCCCCCGCCTCCAGGTTGCTGAGGCGATTCAAAATACCTGTAAGAACCTTCTTCTGTTCTTTGGTTTCTGTCCTGTTGGTCTCCCTCCGGTCCACACACATCTTACCTATCAACATTTTTGTTCTCCAAGCTTCCTCCATCGTCCTGTGGTAGAGAGTTGTCCTGGGCTGTGTGGCTCCGGGGTCCCTTATCCCCCCCACTTCCCGAGTTAGTTTTGTTCAGGATTTTCCCCTGCAATCATTGTTGATTTCGCTCTCCCATCTTTTGATGATCATCTTCCCCTTTATGTCTACCTTCTTGAGGAAGGTACTCTTTGCTTCCCTGGCCGCCTGTTCGATTCTTGTCATCCTCCGGGCATTCTGCGGAGGTTCAGTCCCCTGGGGCCTCTCTTACTGCTGGTTTTCTTCATGCATGCCATCTTCACTTCTAGGTGGTAGTTTTTACATTGGGTTCTTCCCTTGTTCCACTTCACCTCTTTCTGGTATGTAAGGTGGCCCCTGTAATTACTTTGCTCCATTCTATGGTTCTTTATGTTATACCTTCTTTTATGGAGCCAACTCAGCCGTGGTCCTGTCCTTGCAATCATGGCCTGCTCATCAAGGTGGTCCTTCTGGTCAGTATCCTCTGTTCTAGAGCGTGTGCACTTGATGACCTTGCCGTAATCCCTACGCTAATGCTTTTCCCTGCGCATTGTACGCCGTTCATTTCCCCGTCCCATAATGGTACTTGGGTGAGGTGTGCCCAGATTTGGCTCTGGTGAACCCTTCCGTCCTTCGTACTTCACCGCATGTGGGTTATCTATTCTGCTTTCCCACGGGTAGTCTCTGTACTTCTTTCTATTGACAGGACCGTGGTGCCGTGCTTTCACCTGATGTGTGATTTGTGTCTGCATTTGTAGCCTTGTTTGATTGGTGGGAAATCGGATTCTGCCTGGAACCTATATGCCCTTCAGTGCCTGCTGAGCCTCCATTCTTTCCGTAATCTTCCGTACTACTACTGTTGTCCCAGTCTTTTGTCGCAAGTTGGGTGCAATCTGCTCGGAATTGACCTTGTGGGATGTTGCTCCAAATTGTGTCCAGTTCTGGACCTTCATTATCGACCCTCTCATTCGCTATTTTATCTGCCAGTCCATTTGCTGACCTCCGAACCCAATGCAACTCCACAGTGATCCCTATTCGCAAGTGCTCCTGGATTTTTTGCAGTAGGTGGGCCAATCGCCAGTGCCTCTGGATTTTGCCCATTCTGGTACCGTTTTTGATTTTTCTTACTATGTTGATAACCAACGCGGAATCTCCTTCCACTATGGTGTTTGTCATCCCCTCTCGACTTAGAATCTCCAGGCCAGTCTCCAGGGCTCCGAATTCCGCGACATTGTTGGTTGAGTTGCCCATACTTCCAGCATACAACCAGATGATGTTTCCTTTACTGTCCCTGATTACTCCTCCCAAACCTGTTCTCCCTGGGTTTCCTTTCGTCGCCCTGTCGAAAATCAACTTGAGGGAGCCTGAAGGTGGCGGTTTCGAGTTGCACTCACCTACTTGGAGTTACGGTGACCGTTTGCATTAATTGGGGTTGCGTCCACCGTTCAGGTGGAAGATATCTAGGACTTGGGAATCCTGATCAGTGGGTTGCCCTCTACCTACCTGGCAGTTGCAACTCTGCACCGTCTCTCGTATCGTGGAGATTATTGTTTCCTTGATCTTCCCTTTGGGTCGGCTTTCGTTTCTGAAAATGCACCGATTCCTCTCCTTCCATATCGACCATATGATCATTCCTGGGTGAGGATCCAATAGAGGTTCACCTCTTCTTGTTCGTTGTAGTTCTCTTTCTAGAGATTGATGGTTTCGACAATGTTACCTCGGATCCTGTCAGACTGGCAGAAGATACTTTCCACCCAGTCCCAAAGTTCTGCAGTGTAGGCACATTCATCGAGGAGGTGGTTTTTTGTTTCTTCCTGGGCTTGAAAAAGATGACATCTTGATGGACCTGTGAATCCCCTTTTCCTTAGGTTATCCCAATTTAGAATGCAGTTGTGTAGTATTAGCCATTCAAATTTTTTTATTTTTGGCCATTGGGGGTTGTTCCAAAGCTTATCCCCGTGTTGCAATGAATCTTCTTGGTCTAGGTTCGCCATATAGTGTCAGAATTTTTTCAGGTTGAATTCCCTTCCATCCTTTTGTCCCCACCTCAACTGGTCCTCTCCTTCCGTGACTGCTATTTTCCGTCTTCCCAGTTCCTCCCCCACCTCTTTTACTGTTTTTGTTGGTGTATCGTTGTTATGTGGAATAATATTGTCCTAGATTCTCCATTTATTGCAGTCCGTTTCCTGTTTCCAGTATTGGTAGACGTTGATTTTACCTTGCGTGATTAGCTCCTGTTGGAGTATCCCTCTGTCCGGGTTCTCCTTCCTCAGTTCCTGTTACCAAGCGTCCTCCCAAAATTTGGTTGTTCTGCCATTCCTGATTTCCTAGAATCTGTGTGTCTGAATCCATGCTTTGTTGCGCCAGACTAGGTTCCATATGGCTGACCCTTCCCTAGTTCCTCCGAAGCAGATTATGTCTTGATCGTGAATGTTCGGGGCATACTTTGTCTTCCATAGGTTTACCCAAGGTGTAGTATTTTCTTTGACCCAACGCCACCAGAGTTTCACTCCATATGCGTTATTGGTCATTTGTGGGTCTTGTAGCCCCAAGCCTCCTTTGATTTTTGGCCTGCAGACTTTCTCCCAAGCCACCAGGGCCCATTTTTTCTTTGTTTCCGCGCCTTGCCACAGGAAGTCCCTCTGGATGGATCTTATTTTTTGTAGGATCCCTTGTGGAGTGGGGAAGATGGACATCATAAAGGTTGGGATTGCTTGTAAAACAGACTTGGTTAGGATCAGTCTGCCTGCTAGATTGAGGGATCTATACGTCCAATTTTTTACCCGCTCCTGTAACCTATTTATTACTCCTTCCCAAGTTGACATTTTGTACACTTTGTCTGTCAATGGAACCCCCAAATACTTGGCTGGGAGTGTTTTTCGTTCAAAGCCTAGAATGTTGGTCAAATTCCTTTGGATAGCTGGATTGGTATTGAAGAAGAAGATCATCAACTTGGAGTGGTTGATATCAGCACCGGAGGCTTCCCCAAAATATTCTAGGATTCGTTTATAGGCTTTGGATTCCTTGACCGTGGGTATGCCGTGGAGTAAGGTATCATCCACAAAAAATTGGTGTGTTCAAGTAGGGAATTTTTCGAAGGGTTTGAGCCCTGTTATTTCCCTAGTTGCGGTTGCACTCTTTATGCTTCAGCTGAGGCCTTCCATCATCAGAATGAACAGGAAGGGGGAAAACATGTCTCCTTGTCTATACCTCTCGTGGGCCAGAATGGTTTGGAGGGGGCTCCATTGATTAGTAGCGAGTAGCTTGTTGTGGATACGAGACTGACAATCCAGCTGATCTAGTGCTGGGTGAAACCAAAGGCTTCCAAAGTCTTGACCATATAGTTCCATCTAATTTTATCATAAGCTTTTGCTAGGTCCAGTTGTATTATCATTCCCCCCCTCTTCTGAAGCTTCAATGTGTGAATGATCTCATGGGTCTGGATGATGTTTTCCATTATTTGTCTTCATTCCACAAAGCCTGCATGTTCTTGTGAGATCAGTGAAGGTAGGAGGGGTTTCAGTCTATTTTCTATGACTTTGGAGATTATCTTGTAAACCACATTGCATAGTGTTATAGGTCTGTACCGATCAGGGGTTTTGGCTTCATTTTATTTGGGTATTAGTGTGATCATTGTGGAGTTTAGTGATTTAAGGATGGAGGCGTACCTTCTAGAGTCTTCTACTACCTTATAAACGTCATGTTTGACGGTTTCCCAACAGGCTTTGAAGAACTCCACTGTGAAGCCATCTGGACCTGGTGCTTTCCCACTGGGCATTTCCTGGAGAGCCTGGTCAACTTCTTCCATGGTAATAGGTTTGTTTAGGGAGATGTTTTGTTCCTCTGTGACCAGGCATGGAATATGATGGGTTATCCTTTGAATGGCCTCCGATATGTCTTGGTGAGGTTCTTGGGCTATCACGTGGAAGTGTTTGACCAGAGTGGTTTCAATCTCCTGATGTGACTCGCGCTTGATTCCATCATGGTCCTTGATCTTCAAGATTTTGTTGTGGTTTCTTCTGGAAATGGTTGTTCTATGGAAAAACTTGGTGTTCCTCTCTCCCTCCTTTAGCCATCAGATGCGGGACTTTTGACGCCAGAGTGTTTCTTCTTGCTGGCATCGCACCTCCCAATCTTGGGTCATTTGGATCTCTTCCCTTTTCTGGTCCTCAATATAGCCTTCCCGCATGCAGGTTTCTTGGAGTTTTTTCATTTTTTCTTCTATGTTGTTTTGCTCTTTGTTTATATTCCCGAAGGTATCCCTGTTCCACTCTTTGAGCTTGTTTTTGATGTACTTAAGTTTCTTATGAAGTTTGAACATCCTTGTCCATTTCTCCGGTTGCTCCTCCTGCCACCACTGTTTGATTCTTTCCTTGAAAGTCGGGTGATCAATCCAGAATTTCTCGAATCTGAAGGGTCTATTCTTTGGTGTTGTTTAGAATCCTGCTTCTAGTTTCACCGGCCAGTGATCGGATCCACCCCAGGGAAGGATGTTTCAATCTAAGGTTAGCCCCTACATAATGATTGACTCTGATATAAGGAATCTGTCGAGTCTTGTAGCTACCTGAAACTGGTTCATCTGTTTATTGTTCCAAGTGAACTGGCCATTCTTAGTTTTGAGATCTACTAGCTTCACTTTGTCGATGAGCTTTGAAAACTCCTCTGCATCTCAATCCAATCTTCTTGTACCACCTTTCTTCTCCACAAGTGAGGTGATGATGTTGAAGTCCCCTACCAGGATCCAGTGAAGGTTGGTGGATCAGGCTTTTATATCTTCTAGGTCTCAGACCATTCCTCTCTTTTCCTCTGGCCCTTGAGGCCCATACACATTAGTGCAGAGAATCTCCTCTATGTTTCCAATGATTTACATGTGTACCGTTAGGGTGTACCTGGTTCCTTCGGCTGGTATTAGATTTAGAATTTGTGGGTTCCACAAAGTGAGAATGCCACCTGACCTTTGGTGGTCTTCGATGGATACCATATTGTACTTGCGCTAGTGTTGTTTACTAATTTCCTCCATTATGTCAGTAGTGCATTTCGTCTCTTGAATGAAACAAAGATCCGGTTGTTCCTGCTTTAGTTTATTCCTAAGGATTCTTTGCTTTCTTGGTCTTTTTAGGCCTCTTATATTCCAAGTTATGACCTTGATTTAAACATGTGGGGGGGAGTGGGGAAAGAGTTTCTTGATCTTACCCGAATTTATCAGTAGCACTCCCAACTCCTGTAGGGCTATGCTGTTTGATTTCCTACCTTTTTTCCTCCTCATATGCTTGGGTGATAGTTGTGGTTGTCCCTCATCGGCTTTGACTCCTAGGTTTCCTATCTCCCCATGTGTGCGTTTTTGTCCTCTGACATTGGCTTCTTCCCGTAGGAGAAACATGTACCGGATGTGGTCAAGTTGCTTTTTTGGTACGTTGTCGACTCCCTGCCTTTTCCATTGTTCCAATATGTTCGGAAGGTCTATCCCTTCCCTTTCCACCAAGTCCCTGAGATCAAGGTCTTATGTTCCTACTTCGCTCCGGGTCATCTATGCATCTCCCTCTGCATCTTGCATGGCAGTGTTGTCACCTTTTGTTTCTCCATCCATCAGGGTTGCGCAACTCCCCTGTGTCATCGTGTTGCTTGGCCGGTCGGTAGGCTCTTTTGTTGCTTGGTCTCTGACCTCTTGAAGTTTTTCCAAGTCACTTTTGTCTTCTGTCCCTTTGTTGCTTTGGTCCCTTCCTTCCATTTTATTCTGGGTCTCCTGGTTATTTCCTGCTGAGGTTTTATTTTGCTTTTCATTTGCTCTATTCCTGGGGTTCGTTGTTATAAACCCTTCCTCATCGTGTTGTGTTTTGGGGTTTGCCGCTTCCTGCTTTTTATTAAGAGGGAATTCTCTGATCAAGTGGCCATGTTCATGGAATCTTCTGCATCTAAAGGGGATTTGTTCGTAATCTATGTTTTGGATCCATTCCTCATCCATGAATTCCAGACTTATGGCTTCTGGGAGTGCTCCAGAAACGTCCATCTCTAAGCAGATTCTTGCGTATGATGTGTATCTTCCTTTTAGGGTGGCTTCTGAGGTCTTCACATATTTCCCCAATTTTCTTCCTATTGCTTCAAAGGTGGAGGGAAACCAATATTCTAAGGGCAAGGAATAGAATCTCAGCCAGACCGATACCTTTTTGAACGTTTCTTTTTCCGGGGAGAAATTTTCTTTCTAAGGTTGCATGTACAGTCCAGCTGAGGCGTGGAAGTATGGACCTCCCTCGAAGACTCTATCCCTGTCCTCCAGGTTCATGAAGACTGCTGTGAAGAAACCATTCGAGACAAGGTGGAGCTCCACTTCTCCATTTGGCTTCCAGTGATATTTGATCCAGTTGCGCAGAGTTCTTTCTGTGGGCCATAACACCATGAACTTGCATATGAGCACATGCGTCTTCATCTGGTCCCTGTAGAGTTGCGTTTGTGGGTCCTCAAGTATTACCTTGGGTATCATTGTTGTTTTGGGCTTGCATGGGTTGATCCCTTCTGTCCCATTGGCCTTTGCAGTCTCTTGCGTCTCATTCTGAGTTTCCTTAGCGTCTTCACCCATGGTATCATTTTTGTCCTGGATTCTTTCTTGACGCTTCCCTGGGTCTAATCTCGAGGTTCATGTCACTAGTGTCTTGAAAACTTTGCTCTTGGACCTTTCCCTCTATCCACCACTATCTGTTTGTATGATGGGGTCCCCTTACCCCCCCTTTGGTTCTCATGCTGCTCTCTGTTGTGTCCACGACTATCAAACCCTATCTCGCCGTGATTGTCAAATCCTAGATCCTGGATTTGTTCCGAGATGTTTTTTCGAATAAACTTTTTTAGTAAGGGTGAAACTAATGAGAATCTTGTTGAATTAATAAACATCACCACTCCCCTGATATTCCCACCTTCAAAAGATTGATCAGACAACTCAAGGATGCTAGAAAGGAAATTGCCCATTTGAAGGGAGAAAGATTGACCGAGAGGAGGAATATGAGTGAACTCATGGACATGTATAATGAGACCCTTGATCTGGAAAGGTTTACAACAAGAATATTATTTCCCCTCCATAGGAAACTTCAGACTTTGTATAGGCATAATAGAAGCTTTCAATCCCAGAAAAGAAAACTTAAAGATGAGTTGTAGCCCTTCAAGGATGATCTAGCCCAGAGGAATCTCAATGTACTAGCCCAAGCTGCAATAGAGAGAAGTGCCCCTGCAATAGAGAGAAGTGATCCTGCAACAAGGAGAAGTGCCAAATTAAGAATATGAAGTTGAGAGGATGAAAACCCCATTTTTGATGATGATCAACTTTTGCAGCTTGAAGTTTTGAGGGAAGTGTTATAAATTTTACCTACTGGAGGCATCTACATGCTTATAATCCTTCTGCTAAGAATTTTTGGGTTTTTTGAGGTTCATTGCATGACACAGAAAAACACAGAGCATTTCGTAGTGCCTAGCGCTACATAATCATCCACACAGACAAGATTGCAGATTCACTACGGAAAGCACTGCAGAATCACCTAGCCAAACATAAAGTGGCAGTTGCGCTACGAAAAAGTTGCTACGAACTAGTTGTTATAGTCAACAGTTTTGAATTCGCTACCTCTTATTAGCTTTGATGATTTGGAGGGAACCAATGATCACCAGGTGGTAGATGGAGCTCAACACAAAGGCTTGGAGGACACATGGTACTGGTGGAGATGTGCCCAACCAATAACATATCATGTCATAATTATCTTGTTAGAGTTGTTGCCAACATGCTCCATGTTTCTAGCAGTCTATTAGTTCCACTTATATAGATGTTAGATTAGCATTTTTTTGTGGAGAATCCTAGGTTAGAAAGGCAATCTTGCATATCAGGCTGGTTTTTTACTGTTTAGACTATAAATACATCAGGAGAATGTTATTTTGAGGTTCGAATGGTTGAACAAATCTCCCTATTGTAATATTTTGACTAAACAGAGCCATACTATGGTCTATGCATGAGATTTGGGATATTTTGATTAATAGAAGTCAACCTCTTTTCATTATCTTGCTTCTTCTTATTCTGAATGCTCATTATTGGATGATCCTTATGAGATGTTATAGCTGTGTTATAATGGATGTTTGATTATGATGCTACTGTAAATGTTTTCAGTGTTTTAGAATTTAGTTCAAGAGGTTCTTGTGACTGAGTTTTTCTTCACCTAGCTGCTAGAAGGCTTGATTCTTATAGTATACATATTCATCTTCCTCACCAAGTCTTCCATCTACTCACACTTATCCTTAAACCACTGAATGAAATTAACCAAAACCTCATTTTCTTATGCATACTAGCCTATATTTTTTGTGTTGGAACATTGCTATGCTGAGTTTTGTCCATTTGACATTCTATCATAAACCTACCTTTACAAATCTATTTGATGGGTGTTTGGATTATCCTCTTGCAATATGAGGGTGACTCTCAGTGCTAACAGTGTGGACAACTAGAACACTTCATAGCTAGGAATTACTCCTAACCAAAGCTAGTCATCCCACCAAAGATTCTCAACAAGCCAACATACACACTGACAATTCCTCCTTAGCACTTACACTTGCATCCCACAAGTGTACAATGTCATCTCCCTCTATATTCTCCACAAGTACACAAAGAAACATTGGGGTTTCCAAATTCCATGAAACCCTAGTATTCTTCTCTTACAAGAGCTACAATATCAAATGCTTCTTTTGCTCCTCTAGGGTTTATCCCAAACTCTAGTCTTCTTTATCTCCTTAGTGAAAGTCCCTAACCCTAGTCCAAGAACCCTAGCGCTCAAGACAAAGAAAATATAATGAATAAGTACAAAGAGACTAGTTCACTCTTAGCTCTCACATCTCTAACAAAATTATGTGATTAAAGACAAATACAATACAATGAAGAAGTACAAAGAGACTGGTTCACTCTTAGTTGTCACATCTCTAACAAAAGTATGTGATTACATGAGTGAATGACAATGAAGTGATGGAAATCCTCCCTCATTTATTTATTTATATGGAAGGTGAGGAAGTCCAACAATCCAAAGTGGACCTAATCCACTACAAGCAACCCATTGAAGTGCTTCAACTCTAGGTGACACATATCAAGATTTAAGGCATGCATGTACAACAAGCAAGGCTCCAACATTGAATGCTTCTTGAGAAAGGTGTAATGCTCCTCGTCCAAATGAATTTAAATTTCCAACACTACCTTCTAAGCCATGTGTACCCTCGAGTCCACGACCCTTGGATGATCACTCCTCAACCCAAGCATCCTCAAGTCAAATAACAAGCCTCCATGCAAGAAACCAAGTGTCCCCATGCCATCTAGGCCTTAATTCCCTCCTACAAGATGTTGAATGTGACTCCTCCAAGGCAAGTTGTCCTCCTAAGCAAGCATGCAACCTCTTTTCAAAGTCATCATACCATCTAGGTCTCCAACGCTCCAAGGAAATGTGCCACATAAGCATCAAGTCGAGGCATGCCAATCTATGACGAAGTTAACTCCAATGTCTATTTCCATCATGGTACAACCAAGGGTAATCAACACACCATGCACCCCACATCACATGAAGCACCTCCAACCATGGTGCATAAACACTTTTGGAGTAACCCTAAAAACTAACTTATTGAAGGAGACACCATTTATATGGATCAACGAGTGTCTTCAAAGTTTGAGAATTGTGAACGCACAAATCCTAGGTTCCTTGATTGGATGAGACATTATCATGTACATGCTGATGGCTCGAGTATCGCTATCAACAATGTCGTCATACAACCTAGGTAGAAAGGTATGGACCACTTTGCAAGTAGGGATTTGTGGGATTTGTTTTCAACTGAATGTAACTACAACACGACAAAGTGATAAGATTTAAGTGTGGTATATGCATATATAAATTATGTCATTATTATTGGCTAATAAGTTCAATTTGATGTAGATCATCAAGCCCTAAAATATATGTGAACAAGCCAATTATCTCATGAATGACAAGCTGATCATTAAATATATTTGAATATTATGGCTTCAAGATTTATTTCAAGTTGGGGAAATCCCATGTCAAACTTGATCATCTATCTTGGAGACAATGGAAAACCCAAGGGGGGATGGCGAGGGATATTTTCTAGATTCCACCTTATTTAAGGTGCATGCTACACAAGGTTATCTAGAGGATTTCCACTATCTTTTGGCACATATAAAAGCAATGGAAGAGCATGACACATAGATGAATCAAGGTGAAAAAATGTTTAAGATTCAAAATCTTGGTAAAGAATTTACATATGATTGGAATGGATGCTATATTGAGAAGATACATACAACCATTGGAAATATAATTGTTGATTAGAGAAGCTCACTTTTGAGCAATGAGAAGCCACTTCTCACCAACCAAAACAACTCATATTATCTTATGTTTGAGATTATAGTGGCCCACAATATTCAAAGATTTCTTCAAGTTAATAAAAAAGCGCGAGCTATACTAGAAAGAAAGGGACAAATCACAAATAAGGGATTGCCATGAAATTAATTTGATTCTTTTGATATAGTGTTTTGAGAATTGGGGAATTGATTTTATTGAAATTTTTGTACTTGTAAAGAGAACATAGTATCAATATATAATAGTGATCATGGACATATTCACTAAATAGGTAGAGCCTAAGGAAATGAGAGCAACCACTGCACAAGCCATTGCGTTTTTTTTTTATTTGAAGATGTTATTAGAGGTTCAAATGCTCGATACAAATAACCCATGTCCAAAGGTACACTTTTCATAATAAATATAATTAAGTGGTTAATGGAAATTCTTAATGTTAGTCATCACAAGAATATTCCTTATTACCCATAGAACATCGCTAGGTGGAACTTGCATTACTATCTATTCCCATGAAGGTATGCAACTTGAAACTATCAAATTTCTTCAACCAATTACTTTCTATTCTATTGATGTAACAGACAACATGGAAGAAATGATTAGGGCATGCACCTTTCTAATTGACATTAAATAAGAAAATAATACCACCCCAACCAGAAACTAGGTGTCCTAAAAACTTTATCCACGAGAGCTATAAGAATCTCTGATGAAGCCCACCTAGATAAATAAATCGATCACCTTACCAAGAATTTTAAAAACATAGGTTATAAACACAAAGACATTAAGAATGCAATAAACAGAGCCTTAGAAAAAACCCGCGATAATCCCAACGTACCGAAAGACCAAAACCCTAATAGAGATGCCTACCTTCTTTACATCAAAGGAGTGACTGATAGGATTGCAAGAGTCCTCAGCAAAAAAGAGATTAAGACCTCCTTCAAACCACTTGAAACCATCAAACATAATATGAGATCCGTCAAAGACAAACTTGACCCTCACAAAGGCAAAGGTATCTACAAAATAGAGTGCTCATGCAGAAAATGCTACATCGGTGAAACCGGTCGCTCCTTCCAGATCAGAATAAAAGAGCATGGAGATGACATTAAGAATGAACGCATCCGCACCTCTAACCTAGCTGAGCACTCCCTTACAACTAAACACCATGTCTGCCTAGAAGACACCAAAATCCTCGCCAAAGAAAATCACCTCTTTAAAAGACATATTAGAGAAGCTATTGAGATCCGAAAACACCCTGATAACCTAAACAGAGATAATGGGCTAGAATTAAGCAAAAATTGGCTCCCCTTGATTCATAAGAATAATAATAACTAGCACTATTTTAGAAAAACAATCTAATACTAAAATTAACCCTACCTAATTAATAATCATACCCTAATAAATTACACTTATTAAAATTAACCTTCTTAACAAAACTATGAAATGAAAATTCATAAGTAAAAACATAAATTATAATCAACATAATTTAGGATCTAATACTAAATAATTAATCCTAATTAATAATCATACCCTAACAAATGAATGACACTTATTAAATTAAACATTCCTAATGAGACTATCCATTGTACCCTCATTATAAAAACAATGAAAAATTATTTTCATCATAATCCAGATAAGCTTAATAAATTAACCCAAATAGACTTAAAACCTATAACATATTAAATAAAAAAACATTGAATTAATAATAAGACTACCAAATGAACCCTCATTATTAAAAAATAATATAATCATAATTTAGATAATCTTAATAAAACTAATCCTAATAGACTCTTTAATGGACTTAATACCTAGAATCTATTAACACAGTTAGTTAAATTAATTAAAAAAACATTGAATTAATAATAAGCCCTAAAAAAGATTAAATCAAGAATAAATTAATTTTTTTTAATAAACCTAGCCGACACCCTAGTTTCCTTTCACATTTAGTATTTAATACCATATCTTCTCTTCATTTTGAATCCAGGATTCATGTCCTGAATATGGATCCTGATTTGGATCCGAAACGTTGACGATCTATTGACAAAACTGTGGCTAATCCGATCACTTCTGAAAATCCCAACCGCAAAAATCTCATTAATAAGAAAATAATAGTGCTAATAGATACTTAGTAGGTGCAATCCTTGTGGATGGTAGTCATGGAATAACTACAATGAGAGGATTGCTCAAAAGATTGTTCAGAAGAGTTGGAACAACTAGAAGAGTATGACAATGGGCCACCTTCCAACAAGAAATGGATAAATGAACAATGAAAAGATGCCATGATAAAAAAATAAGGAAGAAAGAGTTTAAAGAAGGCCAACTAGTTTATATGACGGTCAAAAGGACATGGTTGAGAAGTTAACATATGGATGGATAAGATCATACAAGTTTAAGAAGTTATATGATAACGGCTCAAGCAATTTAAACACTTTGGAGAGTTTACCCCACATTATTGGGGTGAAGACCTCTATACTAAAGATATACTTTGACTAACTCCAACATAGTAGTAGAGTATGACATGTTGAAAATATCATAGATGAAAAGATACTAACTTGATGCAAGAGGGGAAGTAAAGCATAAATGAACATTATTCTTCCATAGAAATGGGACCATCGTCAAAAACATTCCTGGAAGAACCATTGTAGAAAGGTCATAGAAGGATTGTAATCACATTCCTATTGGAAGGTGATTTGTTGGGAGGGCACGATCATGGTAATGTCTTGGACATGGGGATTTCCATTGGAGAACTCTTTAGTCTAAGGGAAATCCATGATGGGATATAATCCCTCCAATGCATACACAAATTGGGCACATATTCTAGCTTTGTCCACCATTGAGAATATGCATGGATGTTATCCAAAGGAGGACACAAAATAATTGTGTTCAAGTTCTAAATGGAAGGTGTTCCCTCATGGAACTATTGTTGAAATCATGGGATCGTCATGGTTGGTGATATTTGAAGAAGCCATTGAAGAGTAGGAGTGCAAAAGGTAGGGACTAGCATAAAACACTCGGTGGAGAGACATTGGACATAGGTAACCAATATAGGTATTTACATGCCACATTAGGAAGTAGTTGATGTAACAAATGGGTGAAGGAAAATATTGGAGGTGCAATCAGACAATTAGGAATCTATGGATGAAAAACCAAATGAAGCTTATGGCAGGGGCTGACAAATGTAGAAAATTTAAGGACATCAAGTGGAGAAACCCATTGAATATATACTATTTTTCTTTATATGCACAGGGGTTAGATGGAGAAACCCAAGACTTCAATTGAGAACATTTTTGATTTGATAATTGATATATCAAATTAATATACATGCTTACAACTTTGAACATCATATCATAGGCGCAAAACATTTAAAATCATTGAAACACACCAAAGGAATAGACGATCTCAATACATTGACCCTCATAATGATGGCCCATTGATAAATTAATTTAGCACGTCGAGGATACTAAAAGGATATCACATCATGGCCAATAATAGTACAACCATAATAGAATCATTGGGAGTTGAAAAGTAAGGAAGACAAACCTGATGAAGGCACTGCGATAAAAATGAAAACATGGCATGTATACTATCATACCACCTAAAGATAGGGCTAGTAGGGACCGATAAAGGCTACACCACTAAACTCAATGATCATTAGGGTAGAGGGATGGAATAACTGACTAAAAAGGAAATATTATAATTTCACTAGAGTGATATAAAAACTCTTGGATTCAATTACGTAAATAGGAAGAAATGTGTTTGTTTTGGAATTGTTATAGATGTACACAGTGTTGGATTACTGAGAGGTGGGGTGAATAAATAATAGAGCAATTTAATCATTTTTAACCATATAATGCAAGTGTTGTATCAATGTATCATTATCATCCAATAATTGTACAGTAAATAAACAATGAACAAATGAACAATCATACACATACACAATACACCAATTTTTTAGGTGGAAACCCAAACTGGGAGAAAACCACATAATGATTTTTCTCATATGTATTTAAGAATTACATTCATTGGAAGCACCAACTCCTTTGTTTTCCAGCTGCAACTGGAAGGAGGCTCCAACCCCCTAGTTTCTCAGGCTACAACCTGAGAGAATATCCAACTCCCATATTCTCTAGCTACAACCAGAAGGAGGATACAACCCCCTATGTTCTCTGAATACAACCGGAAGGCGGCTACAACCACCTGTCATTGCCCCGTCCAACCTCCCTGACGTATAAGTAGAATTATGGAACCAATGTCACACTATCACTGTGAGATATACTGTTGTAAACCTGTACCAATCAACTTGCACCAAAAAACCTGTACCAATAACCTGAGCCATGCATCAATTTGTACCTCAACCTGTAATCAACCTGTACCATAAACAAGTGCATCAAACATGCACCAACCTGTACCAAACAACCTGTAATCAAATTGTACCATAAACAAGTGCATCAACCATGCACCAAACCTGTACAAATAACCTGTCACAACAACCTGTCCAAACAACCTATCACAACAAACTGTCTCATCAATCTTATCAACCAAATCATATCTACTCACCAAGATCAATCACCAAGACAACTCTCAAAGATATAAATCAACCAAGCATAACACATCAACTCATAATCATCACCAAGATCAATATGTGCTTCTAATAATATACCAAGACAAGTATGTTACATCATCCATAAACGATGTGTCAACAATACTACTAACAAGTGCCTCCAACCATGTACAAAGTATGTACCAATCATGTATCAACTACTCATCAACTATTTGTCTCAACCATGTACCCAACATGTACCTCAACCAGAAGCCCTCATCAATTTCATCATCAAAATCTGATTTGTAACTCTGTAATATACCAGGTATATATGATCACATACCTGCAAACTTTCCTTAACTTTAACAACAAGAGACTAACATTTTCATCAAACTTTACTTTAGTCTCACATGACTAGTTTTGGATTAGTCAACAACCCTAACTTGCAATAATCATAACTATGTACCTGTAATGAACAAAGGTATAAAAATAGTACACAGTGTTCTTCAGTGTATTGTCTACAATTTCTTTAGGTTTCACTACTTGGCACCTCTCAGAAAATGAGTTATAGGAAAAATGACATACCTTGTTGAATTCTGGATTATTCTAGAGAGCGAACTTGTAGAGTGTTCCCCGCACAGAATATTTGTTGTATGGATTTGAAAATTGTACACAGAATACTAAAGAATATACTCTAACCAATACATTTGGTCTTACTGAATTTGGATCTGTTATGAAGAATTTATGGCGTTTTTACCCGAAACACATGTTTTAGACTAATTTTAGGACTAGCCACAAACCCTATTTTCCACGGAGTGTAACTCCAAAAATACAACGACCCACAAGATGAAATGTTTATCACAACTACTTGGATATGTTTCATCAATGGCCTCCCAATTTCATGGTCTGACTCATTCTAGAAAAAAAGTTATTGCAAAAATGGTGAGATGACCTGTAAATAACATACCTTAGAAAACATCATCAAAAGAATTTATCCTCCCTTGAATTTTGGCCTTCTTTACTTCACCTTCCCTCTAAAATTCGGCTTATATATCCTTTAGTTACCTCAGTCACTTGTAGATATTCAATATTCTCAAGTGTGATTCAAAATGAGAGACCCTTGCCTCTTATTTATACTTTCATGTAGCTTCCTCAAGGGGTTACCTTCTAACCATCTTAACCCACTTTCCTTAATTTAGGGCTAACCCACTTCTAACCACTTGACCACTTAGTAATTTCTCCATTAACTTTATTATTTAAATGATTTCTTTTGTATCCACTTTGACTTATAGTACACTCATCACTTCACTTTATTATTTAAATTACCTTCTAACCATCTTAAGCCACTTTCCTTATTTTAGGGCTAACCCACTTCTAACCACTTGTCCACTTAGTAATTTCTCCATTAACTTTATTATTTAAATAATTTCTTTTTTATCCCCTTTGACTTATAGTACACTCATCACTTCACTTTATTATTTAAATAATTTCTTCTTTGTAACCACTTTGATTACTTTGACCTTTTGGGGCTTCTAGATGAGTCATGAGGGTTCTCCAACTTCACATGGTCATAACTCTCTAACCATGAGAAGTTATGTGGCATTCCACATACCACTGGAAATGGCATGACATATACTATCCATCTAGAATAGTCTTGCCTAAAAATATATCAAAAATCATACCATTATCCATCAAACAAACTTGGGTCCATTACCCAACCCTTTGTGCTACCAGACTTTCTTCAAGGGTTGACATCAATGAAAACCAACCCAAATAATAAACACATAGAACCAAAGAAAAAAAATCAAAACGCAAGAGTGTACTCTATTAAAAAAGATACTTTACTATTTGATGAGAATTATCACCTCAAAATGAGATTTCTAGGCCCAAAACCACTTAGTTTGGTAAACAAATTCTTGAATAATAAAAAATAGGTGATACCAGTGTCACCACTTTTTTTCTAGAGAAAAAAATCGTAAAATCATAATTTGTATTCATTGTTGAATGGATAATTACATTCTTAAGGTGCTCATGATGCTTTGTCAAATAGACAATTTTAAAAATATTTTCTTCTTCTCGAGCTTAATATTATCTAAAACAAGTCATATAGTCTAGTTGAAAATATACTTCCTGATCATAAAATCTCTCACATTCTAACCTATAAGAGTGTCTTGTCTAGTTTTCGAGACTTTATACAATTCTTAAAAAAATACATGTGGATTTCTCCAAGGAAAATCTAAATCAATAGTAATTACCATATAAAGATACAACTTAATAAAGGACTTCAAGATAAAGCATGGGAAGAAGTGGAGAGAGAACCATCCAGTGTTTCTTCCAGTTGTACAATTCCTTCCACCACTTGCTATGCCTCTTTTGATAGTCCATCTCCAACCTTATTGAATTCTTGATAAATATGTGAAAGAAATGCTTTGAAAAAGATTAGAGAATTTTTTTAGATGATTTGTTAGAGGTTCGAGAGTTGCATTCTGAATCAAGCTAGCACCTCTTATCCAATTGATTACAAGTAAAGAGTCTTCAAATGCTTTCATTCTTTCGATCCCTTTCTCATTTTCCAATTTTAAGAGACATCCTAAAGCTGAGAGTTTTGTTGAATTGTTGGTTCCTATCTCTAAACCTACTTTAAATTTAATAAAATGCTCATATGTAAGGAACATTATTTCTCCAAGTCTACATAAATCATGAGCATCCTCTTTGGCCCCATCAAAGAATCCCCATGGATATGTTTTATCTACCAACGGATCCCTAATCTTCCTTGGTACTCTATCCTTCAATACCTCCTTACAACCTTGAGATATACCATAGATCTATGAGTACATTTGAAAGGTTGGATTTTAGATGTCATTAAATAAACTATCATCAAGAAAAAGCCAGATTCCCACAATATTAAGCAAGGCAATGCTCTTAAAGTTTTTTACTC
>JZKD02S1934031.1:42594-69978 GCA_000966675.3 Picea glauca
CAATTTTTTTTTTTTAATTGTTAAAAATCAACAAGTTAAAATAATCAAAATTTTGGTTTTATCAATAATTCCAAGAATAACTTTGTTCTTGTAATCTGTTGTCCATCTAGATGGTTGCAGGTCAAACTAAAGGAAATTGGCATGTGGGTTACGATCCATGTATTCATACTATGGTGAATGTCCTCTTTGATGCGAGGAAAAGAGCTAGGAACCCGCCAATCAACACTTTAGTCAACACGGGCATCGACAAACAATTACACAACAACAAAATCACACATTCAAGTTGATTCACAAAATCATGGAATCATTACTCAATCAGGATCGAATCAACTTATATAGGAGCTAGTTACTTGTATCATTACCCCATGAGAGCATTTCTAGGCTAAGCTGTTATATTTTACTTTGTATAAATAATCCGAAAATGAATCTTTGTGGGGATTCAAATCAGAGATAGAACTTATGAACTCAAGTTTGTAAATAGTTTTTATGATTAATATAAGAGATCTGATTTCCTTTAGTTAGTTGTCTTCTTCTTGTGCATGTGCCAAGCTTGAAGGGACCCCTTGCTCTGGTCCATGTCACAAGTGTAAATTGTTGTGCATATCTTTTTTTTTTTGTAACTCCTTACTTTGGTAAATATTTTCACTCTTTTGTCTACATATCAACTCTTTCATTTATAGATTTAAATGCAGATTTTACTTCAATTTTGCACTTACAATTTGCAGTTAATTTAATTATTAAATTATTTATTGGTTTTCTTATAATCTACAACTTTCATAAGTCAACAATGCGTTGTTGCAAGAACCTACATTGAGGTAACATAACCTTGCATACAACTTTACTACCAGAGAGACTATGATAAACCTAGATTTGAGAAGTCATAATTTAGTTTAAAACCTTTTCATTTGCATGAGTGGTTGACATCTTTACAATTTGTAATTCTCACAAGTTGACAGAGTACTGTTTCAAGAGCCAACAAACATTGTGTAAATACAACCTTGCAACCTGAATTTTCACTAGTGAGGTTGTGATAGCTATAGGTTGAAAGAGTTAGACCTTAATATATAACCTTTTTTAGTTTGAATGTGAGTGTTAAGTATTCTTTTCAATATTCAATTCTCACAAGTAAAAAAAGTATTTTTCAAGAGCCATCTCTTGTAGAGGCATTGGAGTCTTGTAACTTGTTTTCCTACTAGTGAAATTATGACAAATTTGGGTTGAAAGAATTAGTTCTTGTTTGAAGTCTTATAGATCAAGTTAAATAGCATTTTCCTTTTAATAGCTAGTTAAAAATTTTCATTGGTAGTTGATGATCATTTTCAATTTTGAATTTCATTCTTACTTTAAAAACAAAGTTAACGACTTAACGAGAACTGTGACCTCAAAACGAGAACTCTAGCCCTTAAAACCCATATTTTTGCATAAAAAAATGAAAATCAACCCCCAAATAAAAAAGTGGTGCTACCGGTAGCACCATTTTTTCTAACCGGGTCAAAATTACAACATTTTTCAAGCATAGCCTTCAAAACTCATACAATAGCTTAGAAAAACCTTAAAATCAACACCTAAATAAAAAAATGATGTTACCTAAAACAAAATGTTTTTTTCAAAACGTTAAAATTATAGATAATTTGAAATCTTATTCTTAACAGTTGGTACCATAAACCTTAAAAGCAACCATCAAATTGAAAAGTACTGCTACCAGTAACACCCATGCTAAAATTGGGGTATTAAAATGACACATTTTTTAAAAGTGGTAAAAGTAATCATCACTATTGTAAACAAAAGCATAAAATCAACCCTTAAATGCTTACTTTTTAAATCTTAGTTTGTAACTCCAAGCACAAGATAATACATAATGCCATGAAAACATCACCCTATACTACAAAAATTCAACATCACATTTTAATATTTTTTTACTTTTAATAAAAAAAGTAAATACCAATTACATTGAATGAAACATAAATTATTTCTTAAAAGTGTTGTTACATTGTCCATATTCAAAACATATGAGCTAATAAATTTTATTATATTCTCCATAATCAACACATATAATTCATAAAACATAGAAATGATTCATAACTTCATGTAATATCGTATGTAAGTTAAATGCTCATTTCTAGTTACCATACAAACATCATATGGATAAAAAATACATAAAATGTTTCATACACTTATTCATATTGACTCATGGATTCTGACATACCATCAGAGTCTACATTGTCTTCAAATGAATGATTGGATCAAGATGTGGATGATCCATACTCTTCTCTATTGTAAATGAATGCACCATCCGAGTCTACATGCATGCCCAACATTTCAGATATCAAAATCCTTTTAGATCTACGAACTCCCATCTTGCATTTATTTCTTGTGGCAACTATTAGAACTATGTAAATTTGTTTGGCTAAGAAAAAATGACAAAGGTAACCTACAGACCAACTTTAAGACTGGAAACTAGCCTTTCCAACCTAGAGAGGGCTCTCTCTGAGACTTAGACTCTAACAAATAATGACTTTGAATTGTAGACTAGATTTATTGTGTTTGTGAAATGTTTCTGGTTTCGCTGGCAAGGAAATACAGAACCTTGGGCTATGGAGTCAACCTTCTGAAAGCGAGAGAAATCAATGACTTGGTAAATGAAACTTTGAGAGGATAAAGGCTAAGCAAGAAATGGTATTTCAATTCAAATGTCGTTGTGTGTGGCGAAAGCAAGAGTACATAAAGCAACTCATAGCACCATTAAAGATGAATTCTAACTTACTTGGAAGAAAACACAGAGTTTAAATGGCGAAGTCTAAAGCACCGTGCGATGAATTTTGGACCTATTAAACATTCCAATTTAAACAAAAGGAAAGGTGTGAATATACAAAAAACAGGAAGTACATACATAGATAGGATCACAGTACATCGGACCACCACCATTATAGTCTTTTCGTCAAAGCCTCAGGACTTCCTCATTATATTTCCATCGGGTTCAAAGGTCACATTCAATAGGCTCTTCTCTACACTACTTTTCCAACCACGCTTACATTGAAAAGATAGAATATATAGAAAAAATTGCGCCCCTTGGGCTGTTATGCCTCAAACTACTTCTCCTAGAATTTTAGTTCCGGTTATTCCATGCCAGATGACCTTTCGAATAGAGTTTACTAAAAATAGAAACCTGACTGCACTTGATCATGTCATAACCGATGTCTTCATCATGATCGTTCAGTCATAAGTAAGATTCGATCATCAGGATGTGATGCATCAATGTTTCTCCTTTGAGTGGTTGCCTGAATGATCGAGCGCACTGTCAAAAACTCTACCACATAGTGTAACGGGCTCTGGTTGTTGTCATGCGATCACTGGCTGTAGTATGCACATGGCGAATTGGTGTGGTGGATGTATATTGGCTGTCGCTCGTACTTTCCATATGGCGATGACGGTCGGGGGACCATGCATCTCCCCCAAAACTGTCATGCGTTTCGCCTACAATTGTTTTTATCAATAGGTGTGTTTATATCATCTGTGTGACGAATATACACCGCGCGAGTGCCCGTCATACTTCTTGTTTCTCGACAGGAAACAGGACACAAGGGGACAAAAATTCCGTGCCACGTTCAAAAGGACAAAATGGGGTCATGTCAATCATGCCTCTGGCCGCACCTGTAACCTTAATACTCTGAGTGTTTTCCTAAGAGACCAGTTTCATCTGTTCAGGTTCTTCACTTGTCTCCACAAGACCGCATTCGCTTTCAAATTTGCTTGAGCGCTGAAAAGAGTCGCGCGGGTTTTATCCATGGTCGATTCACATTTCTTGAAGTGCTCAATGATTCTTTCCTATGACATCCTCTATTCCTCACATAGCTGGATGATTACGTCTTGCGCCTCTATGATCTATATTTTGAGCCAATTAACATTCTTTTCTCAGCTATGCGATTCTTTCCTCTAACATCCTTTGTTCCTCATGCGGGTGGATGATTACGTCTTGCACCTCTATGAGCTATCTTTTGATCCAATTAGCATTCCCTGCTCAGATATGCGACGTTGTCGCTTCAATAATCCTTTTTTCCAACTATTTTCTCAATTCTTTGTTCTCCTGATACAATTTGGCAATAGCGAGCTGTGCTTGCTTCAGCTGTTGCGAAGACTCCTGAACCTCCACGTTTTCAATGCCCTACCTTCTCCGTCTTTCACTAATTCCCCTGCTTGAACCTTCAACAGGTTCTAGCCAAACAACGTGCATGAGTAACTTCTCAGCAACAGACTGGGTGCGTGGTTCACTGGGAGCTTGGGTCTCCTTGGGATTCTTGATCAACCTCGTCCTGCCTCTTTTCCGGGGTGTTGGTTGTTGGGATGACGAGTCTTCTATTTCCTTTACTTTTCCCGTGGCCTCTTCCATCCTTTCCCTTGTGATGTAAAATGTTGTTTCCCCCGTGGATAGAGGGAAGATCCTTTGGGGTCCCTGCGGATGTCAGCTGAAATTAGAAATGAATCCCAGTATTTGTCCAACTGTCTCAATTCATGGACTACCAACAACTTGATCAATGATATATGGAATAATTTCTTCCTTTGTTGGTCAACAACGGCCTGGACATTGTCCTCCATCCTTTCTAGGCTTCGATACAAGAAGAAAGGTAAGTTCTAAGGCTTTTTTCTTATGAAGTGCATCAACAACCTGATGTGATATGGGTATACTCTGTCAAACCTTCTTTCACAGGTGAAATACCTTCTAATCACCTTTAGGAACTTTTGGAAAGGCTCCCGAAGATATCAACTCAGAACACCCACTTCGATCTTTCCATTCAGGCAGTTTGGCTTGATAAAGTCTTCAGAGCATAATACGTCTAAAAGCATGCCTTTAGACCACTTTTCACCGCGCGGAGGAATCTTCATTGCAACTGATAGAGTTTCCTCCATCACCCGGAATGTGATCCCCACAATGGTCACGCATAACCCATTAAACCTGAGAGCGAACTGTTTAGTCAACTTCGCGTTGTATCCTTTGATCTTCTCACAATAGGACATACATCTGACCTGTTCAAAAGATGCCCTGATATTCAGATCTTCGTTGATTAATGCCAGGTCTTGAGGTTCGGACCTCATGAATCTACCACTTCATGCCTTCTTTCATATGTCTTGGGATGTTGTCATGATGCAAATGTGTATTTGTTTCACGCACGCGGTAAGGAATGGTAACACCCTCTTTGCTTGGAAAATGAAAACGATATACTTCGCAGAGGCCTATTGGAAAGCCAGTGACAAAAACTTTGTGCGACCAACAAAATCATCTCTAGGAGTCCACTATGCGCTACGAAAAAATTCGGCATAGAAAGAGATCGATGCGGTGATAAAAAACAACGGTAGGCTCGTCGCAATAGGGAAGTGTAACGAAAAATTATGGCGTGGTGGAAAGGCGTCGAGAGACAAAGGGTTGAGATGCGGAAAGAAATTCAACGTGACAGGAAGAAACTCCAAAGAAGAGAGGCTAACCGCAAGAAGAACTATTGTCTAGCGCACAAGCTTGCAATGAAATCGAACAAGCTTCAAACAATGACTAAAAATGAAGGAGATGGGGAAACTTGATTGAACAAACTCACAATACAAATGATGGAAATCGACCTTCCCACAGCGAAAGGACCCAAGACTTGCAGAAAAAAACACAGACAACGCACAAATTTGAAAGGAAAAGGAGAAGCATCCAAGGTGACCAGTATTTATACTTGAACGGGCGAGGGATGAAATCATGGCAGAGGACGAGAAATTCATGGTGACAATAAGTTTGGAAGCAGGCTGAATATTTGCGCAGTAAACTCACATGACGGGTACACTTTGAAGTGTGTAAAGTACAGATGATAAGAGCTACAAAGTATACATGATATGAGCGTCGTGATTTATTAACCTTTCTGACTTCATAATTAGGTGATGATGATCGTTATATCCATCGACATGACCTTTATTCCAACAACTTTCCTCGACCTCTGGCACGTAAATTCCCTCTTTATGACAAGACTCGATATTTTGGGAAAGGGACCTTTACAAGTCACACATGGCTAATTATGATGCCCTTTCTCGACTCCAAGGGCCAGACTCGCCACTTTCTAATTTCAACCCATTCATTATTTAGTACCTAAATTCACACGCTTCGAAAAATGAACTACGACTAAATCTAACTGTAAAAATTACGGTGCTAACGGCTGGATCCAATGGGGATGCTATCCTCCCAGTGAGTTGGAAAAGAACAACAGACCAAGTGCCTGACCATTTGGATTTATTTGATTTGCTGACTCTAAAACAACGAAAAAGACTCATCCCAAACCCTCTTGACACAACCATGACTAGACTCAGCATAAACTTAGGGATTTCACTTCGAGCTTCAATTTTCTGTTGACTACTGACTCGAAACGCCTTCTTTGAAAAAATAAAACCGGTTATTTACAATGACATGACAGACTAAAAAAGACTTACTAAACTAGATAATGTTTAAGGAACCTACCATTCATAGGTCTTGCACCAGTGAGATCTCCATTAAGCTCTTGTAGCAAATATGTGTTGTTCCCATGATACGTGACAATCCTGAATGGCCCCATCCAAATATGATGAAACTTTCCATGTTTCCCTTTGTCTTCATTCCTCACGTCCCACTTCAATACCAGATCATTTACCTTGAAATCCTCTTGCTTAGTGTTTTTGTTGAAAATCTTCTTCATTCTATCTTGGTGAAGCTGTGATTTGTTGAAGACTTGTTCCCACATTTGTTGCGCATGAACCAATTGGTTTATCCTCCTTTGAGCGTTGTTTGGTTCGACTTCTTGCTCTTGCAACATTCTCTTGAATGGCAATCACAATGAGGTGGGGAAAATTTCCTCCACACCATATACAATTTGGAAAGGCAATGTAGAGATGGAATTTTTGGTAGTGATTATGTCGGCCCATATCACATAGATAAGCTTCTTGTGCCAAGCCTTCTTGTTGTCCTGAAGGAGTTTCTTAATAATCCTGGTTAAAATTTTGTTAGATGATTCCGCCAATCCATTACCCTGTGGGTAATAAGCCATAGAATGTCCCAGAGTTATGTTGTAATCGCTACAAAAATTCTCCATCTTCTTAGACTTGAACATTGTTGCATTGTTTGTGATGATGTTGATTGGGAAACCAAATCTAGACAGGATATTGGTCTCTAAAAATGGAATGATAACCGTGTCGGTAGCTTGCCTCATGGGGACTGCTTCGATCCATTTGGTGAAGTAGTCCATGGCCATTAGTATCCATATATGTTGAGATGAAGATGGCATATGAATCTCTCCTATAAATCCAGACCCCATTGCATAAACGGTGCTTCGATAGAGATAGGATTTAAAGGCAAGGGTTGCAACTTTCTTTTCCCATCGAATATCTGGCATTCATGGAAACTAGAAAATTCCTTGTATACATCCGCAAAAATACTGGGTCAATAGAATCCCTCTCTCAGGATTTTGTGCGTAGTGGTCTTCTAGTAATTATGCCCCCCCGCAGTCTCCTTTGTCGAACTCCTTGATAATTCGTTCTATATATTCCTCCAACAAACAATTCAACAAGATCCCTCCTGGATCCTTCTAATACAAAGAATTATCCAGGATTCAAAACTTAGTCGCTTTCAACTTCAAAAATCTAGTTTTGGTTTTGCTTAACCCTGGAGGAGCTTGCAAATTCCTTAACACGTAAATTATGTCAGTGTACCAAGGTGAATCGATGAATTTCTGAGATACCTATAGGATCGTTTCTTCTTGTGGATTCTTCGACAGATCAACGATGAAATTTGTTCCCAAAACATCATAGTTCAATTGCGCCATCAATTTTTCAATCCCCTGACCCTTAATCATCTTTGTAGGCTTGATTTCGAGGTCATATTCCAACATGACTATGATCCATTTACCCCTTCTCCCTTCAGCATTAGGCTGAGTCAGGATATCCTTAATGGAATTCCTAGGCACATAAGCAATGATGTTGGAATGCAGTATATAAGTCATGAATTCCTTGAGGGCCTTCACCAAGGAATACACTTGTTTTTCCATGATATCATACCTTAGTGGGGAGTCTATCAATGTCCTGCTGAAATAGGCTATAGGCTTTTCGAAATTCTACACATCCTTCTGTAACAAGATGCCAATGATGGTGTGTTCTGAGGCAAAGGAAAATAAGATAAAGTCCTTTGTGAAATTTGGGCTGTCTAACACAGGATCTTTGGTCAGCGCCAACTTGATGTCTTCGAATGACTTCCTGGCTTCAAGAGTCCATTTTATCTCATTACCTTTCCTAATCATATGCATGATGTGATTTATAATCTCGACCAAATTTGGAATGAACCTCCTTAGAAAATTTTACCTTTCCTAGGAAAGAGTGCACCTCTTTCTTTCTCCTGGGAGGGTCGATCTTCAGAATCCATTCCACCCTGCTGGGGTTTATATTTATGCCTTTGTTTGAGATGATGTGTCCCAACAAATTTCCTTCTTGCATCCCAAAATTTGATTTTTTTTCGGATTTAATGAGATGCCAAAATTTCTGCATTTCTGGAAAACCTTCTTCAGATGTTCAATATGTTGTTCATCGGAATCAAAAAACACCATGATGTCCTCCAAGTAAATCACGATAAACTCGTTTTTCTCCTCAACAAATTCTATATCCACGACCCTTTGGAAATAAGTTCCAATGTTCATAAGCCCAAAAGGATTTTTTGCATACATGAATGTACCCCAATGTGTTGTAAAGGTTGTCTTCTCGTGGTCGTCCGGGTGCACCATGATCTGATTGTAACCGGAAAAATCATCCAGCATTGACATTTTATGGGATCCAACCACCTTCTGTAGGATGCAATCCATCTTAGGAATCCAATAGTTGTCTTTGAGAGACACCCTGTTTATATTCTGAAAGTCCACACATAACCTTATTTCACCGCTTTTCTTTCTTACAGGCACAAGGTTAGCCACCCACTTTGAAAATATCAAAGACAAATTTTGGAATCAAATAATTTCTTTGCCTCCTTTTCAATCAACGAAAAAAATAGAGGATTGATTCCTCTCAAATTTTTCTTGAAAGGTTTATGATATTCCTTGATGGGGATTACATGTTGAATTACTCTAGTGTCATAGACCTTCAAGTATTCATAACTCCATGCATAAATGTCAGGGAAATATTTCATGAGGTTGATATACCTCTGCTTGATTTCCAGAATGAGTGTTTTTGACAGTCTAATTATTTTAGGATTCTCTTGAGTATTGATGTTGAAATCCTCAATATCTTCATCGTTCATAGTGATTCTAGGATTTCTAGCTACATCATTTTCATCAAACATTTTTTCTAATGGGAGCAAACCTTTGGGGATAATGTTGTTTTTTAGTTGCACTATTTCTAGCTATCTAGTTCTGAAAGGTGTCATCATTATTGTGCGCAACTGCTTCTTCATCCTCTTCACAACAACACTCATCATAAGGAATCTCTCCACCTGTTTTTCATCTTCAAACACGTGCCAATATTTGATGTTATTAGGTAATGCGGGCCTGTGTTTGACTTCAATTTCATACTTCATATTGGGAAAAATTGGAATTTTGAACACCGAAGTTGAGGTGGCCATGGCATCCACAATTTTATTTCCCCCCCTGGGGATCACTGACAAATTGTACTCTGAAAAACTCTTCAAGGATATCCAACACTAGATTTCTATATGCTCTTAGTCTGGGATGCTTGACCTGGTATATACCCTTTACCCAATTTATGATGAGGTCAAAATCTCCATGCATTGCTATCCTTTTAGCACCCAATTCCTAAAGTTCTCAAACCCAACATTAGTGCCTCATATTAGGCCATGTTATTTGTACAATTAAAGGCGAGCTTGTAAGAGCAGAGTTTTGTACCCACTTTGGGAGGGTTGATCCACACACTAGCTCTGGCTCCTACCCTGCTAACAGCTCCGTTGAAGATCATATTCCACATTTCATTTTCCATGCAGTTTCTCTGATCTGCGCTTTCCTCTATTCGATGCTTGGCCTTGTCTTCGACAATCATGACAGTTGTTGGCTCCCCCTCTTCAAAACTCAAGATATTGTAAAAAATAGAGGAGCCAACTTTGGTGTCAATAGCGTAGATAAGATGATTATTCGGTTGTGTTTTTCTACTCACCATGTACTTGAGCAACACCTCTCTGTACAATCTCCTTTCTTGGCCGAAAACAAGGATGGTAGCATAAGACATGTCCATCTGCAAGGTTCCTTTAAATTTTCCATCCCAAGATCTGGATAACAACATTGTTGACGATTAAAATCGTCAACAAGGATTTCGCCCGCAAAGTATTGCTAAAGCCTATAAATTTTAAGCTGATAATATATATATAATACTAGTAGGTGGGACGCCCTTGTAGGATGGGAGATCAGACGTGAAACCTTGAGTGTTTTTTATTTTATGTTCTACTATTGTTCGAGACTTCTTACAGGTTCTAGAATGATTGATGATCAACATTGGTTCTATTCACGACATATAGATGAGGGATAATACATGTTGTTCTCTCACTCTAAACTCGAATACCATCATGGTTATGATATTGGTTGCTACCCTTGCTATTTAGTCCTAGATTTATTATCTGTGATACCTGCAAAAGAATACATGTTAGTAACGAAAAATAAAGAGCAATTGAAAGGAAATAAAGCAATATAAACAAAGAATGTAAAATGAAGGTACTGGTATATGTTAACATGTTACACTATATGCATTATTGTTACACTATATGCATTATTGTTGTAAATCCCAGCAATAAAATAGTGGCTATGCGGTTTAATGAGTTACTGGAAATATAATTGATATACATTGTTGTATAGTTGGAAATAGTAATATGTGATGTGGGTGGCGCTCTTGGAAATTAATGGTTGTTGGTTTCAATGCATGGTTCAATTGGATGATTTGTTGGATTAGTCGTTGGCACGTACTAAAAAAATTGAATGAACTCGAGAGTGGAAGTGACATGCATTTACTGCACGTCACCCCTACTCCCTCCACTGGCCGCCACCCTAGTCAGGTTATTGATTCAACTGGGTTTTGATGTGGTTATGCTATGACTTTCAATTAGAGAGGAACCGCTCGACCAACTCGCGTTTTAAGGTGTTTTGATTACAGGTATGCATTTTTTTGGCCATCCATGAGTATGCTCTGGTTATGAGGTAGATATTGGCTCGGATGTATGGATTTGTGTTTTTCCTTAAGCATGGCAACTGTGTAAAATTGTGATTTTTCAGGAATGAATTGTTGGTGGATTTCTCTGTGATAATGTCTAAAGTTACGGTGTATTGAGTCATTCTGAGTATTAGTAGCCATAAAAGGCTCTCTGTTATCCTTTTCGGTTTAATGGAGGGTTTCATTTGGTCTAGACTGGACGATGCCTTCACACATTATATCACCATACACAATCTTGGCTTTTATGGGGTTTAATGAGTTTGAAATGCCCTGTGTCACTGCGCATCTTTCACTTGGGTATTAGGGTTACTTCATGCTTCCAATTGTCACACAATGGTTTATATTGCTTCTTCTTGGCCCTGTTTTCACCTCAACGTTATAGTTGATTGACTGGGAAGCCATGAGAGATATACCCTGTGTGTGCTAAAGTATCATTACAAGGCCAAAGTGAAGCCCTACTCCTCTATTCATAGCCTCTCCTGTCACAATATTCATCACCCTGTCCACCAAGTGAATTGTGGTTTCCTCTGTGTGTACACCGCCGGTCTCAGAGTTTTCACCATTGAGAGGAGTCGACTTTAGCCTCCCTGGGTTGGTTCACAGAGCAAACCCTTGGCTCCTCGAGTCCGAAGGTCGATAGAGAAGGTCGTTGTGGCCTGCCAGGTTTACTATTGGTCGTTATGGATTGGTGTGTATTGTCGTCATATTTTATTACTAACTCGCCCCGTTGATTGTGTGACAATGGTGTTGGTTTTGGTATCTGGTTACAACATTATTATTATGATTGAGTGGATAAGCTCAAAATGGTTATGAGTTGTTAAATTAAATACAAAGTTACTGCCTCCTTGTGTTTATTGAATGGATAACCCGACACTGTTTTTAATTTATTAATGCAAAATGACGCTTCACGCTTGATGCATTGGTATGAGGGGCGTTCCTATAGAATGAGCCAATGTTTACTGTAACTATGTGTTTTTAATGACCTAATGATCATTGCAATCGGGGTTTTTATGACAACTCCATCCACTGTATATGTTTGGTTATTTAATTGTGTTATCAAGGATGGGTACGATTTGTTACACAGTATGGTTTTGGTTGCAGTTTTATTGATTTGAGAAATATGCCTCCTTGTGTTGGATTGATAGCTTGGCACGATGGGTCGAAATAAAAATGTTGTGACTGTGTGTTTTAAAATTGTCAGATTGGAACATTGAATTCATGGTAACTATGGCATGGCTATCCATTGTGTTGTTATCAATATTAATTGAATGCACCATTGGAGGAAGTCATAGGTTTTTGAACATGGCTTGTTGCAATTTGTTCAATTTTTGTAAAATTGGGCCTGTTGTTGATGCCTCATTGAATTAGATGGATAGCCCAGCATTTTGATTGTTTAGATTCGAAGAAAATTGGGCTTGTAAAGTCTCAGAAATACACTTGCTTGATTGAATTCTTTTGTGGTTTCTACAACGTAACGTGAGTTGGAGTGGTAATTGTGGTCTGTGTGTTTAAATGGTAAGTCAAGATCTTGCAAGTTTGAATACAAATTGTGGTGTCAGTTGTCCACTCTGTATGTAAAATGAATGTCATGCATTTTAAACAGTGACAAGCATGAGTGTTGTGACAGTATAACTTCATTGCAATTCAATTGGTTAAAAGACAGAATTGAGTATGACCTTTGATTTATATTTGATGATTGAAGTAATTCATGAGCAACGGTTGAATTAGATCCTGAACATAGTGGGAATAAGTGACTGTTTATGCATTTGGAAATTATTTTTAAATATTAAATGGATAAATAAGAGGAACAAAGCTCCCCTACAGATTGTTTTGGAAATGCATACTGTCTTGTTGGATGACACTGTGTTAAATATTGATTACGAACAATGAGCTACCTAATACACAATAGTTGTTTATTGGGTCACAGTGGTCGTTTGGTTGATATATTTCCTTCTACAAAATGGTTTTATGGATTACTTAATTACTTTTATGAACAATACCCGCTCTCTTTCCCCACCATTATTTCACTTTGTCGCTAATTACAACCCCATTGCCTTCCCACATTCATTTTTTCACTCGCTGTTCTAAAATTGATTACAATCAAGAAGAATTATGTATTAAGACTGTTGGAAGTCGCAGTTTCTTGGTTGGATCACAGTGGTGTTTTCTTTGGTTTTCATTACAGTTGATTGTTGTTGTCTTTGAGCAGTAATCGTGTTCCTCCCTCCTCATTATATCACGTTTCGCTCAATACAAGCCCCTCGCATATCCCAAAACCTTTTGTTCATCCCCTGCTCATTGACGAATGGTTAAACAATTTTTATGGATTGGATTGCATGGGTCTGATATATTGTTGAGCCAAAATCTATTTCATATTTTTAAAGAGTTATCATGTATGGTTATTTAAAATACTATTTGCTAATCAATCATGCATATAGGAATGAGCTATTCAAATAAAAGGATGAAAACTAAGGCCTACTATGCCTTTGTCAAAGAGAAAGCCGCTACTTCCCCTTCCGCATCTTCAGATAATTCTGGTAAATCCGTGTCCTCCCACATGCGTTGGAAGGACGATTTCTCTCATATGATCAGAAAGATGAATCTTAAATATTCCACACAACCTAAGGCAGGTTCAAAAGGACTAAAATATGATAGCATCAGCAAGGGAAAGATTGCCTCACAAACTGGAAAATATGGATTTTAAGTTTTTTTTATCGTTAATGGCAATTGACTTCAGATTTTTGTATGGCATGCTTTTGGATATGTTGGTAATATTTTTTGGAAATAATTGCAAAACATTATTGAGATAATTTTTTAAATGTTAATATGATTATGGGAGTCACAAGGAGGTGTGTTTTGCTTAATTGACTAGTATGTCATTATTGTTAAGAGCTAAAGGGATTCACAAGGGGTCCCACCAACTAGTTATTATTTATTTATAACCCTTATTATGATTATTACTTTTCCCCCTAACTAAAAGTTGGTTGAGTCTTTTAATTAACTTAACTAATGAATTGGTTCAACTACTTCAACCAATTCTAATTTGCTTAAAGGAAAAAAAGAAAGGGAGGAAAAGAGGAGGATAGAAGAAGAAACATACTAAGGTTTGCTCTTTGAGTTTATGTTGAGATAGTCCAGTTTTCATTCATTCCTTTATTCATCACAAGACTAATTCTCTTTTATGATAGCAGGGTCTTATTGTAGACAACAATATTCAGGGTTGAATTACATCATTCAAACACTTGTTTTTCAGAGGTGTTGATCTATCTTTGATAGTCTGTGTAGACTTGTTTGTTTGTGAATTAGTTTTCATCACTGACAAAGGCTATTGTGAAAAGTCGAGTGGGAAGCAATCTGTGGCAAGCTGATATAGATTTTAGAGTTCGGTTTTGGTTTTCTGTCAGAGGTCCTTTTGTATGTTCCATCGGGGATGTCTAAGTTTGACTTTGGTCCAAAATTTCTGTATGATATTTTGTAAAGAAAACGACTCTTTGGTGAATTGGAATGAAATAAAGGATTGCTTTATGTCTCATCTGTCTTGATTATCATCTTGGTGTCTTACTTATGTCTTTACACTTGTTTTCAACAACTATTATATTCAGAAAATTGTATTAAAATGAAAATTTCAGCAAGTTTTTAATTGTGAAAAATGACTAGCCTAAGCACTTGTAATTAATACTTGTGAATTAGGATTTTATTTTTGATGGCTATAAACCTAGGGTAACATTCCCATCTATTTTTCTTTAGCCAAGAAAAATCTGAAAATGCTTGAGTAAGATCATTTCATATCTTTTCCTCAACAAGCATGCCGAATTTTGGGGGAATGTCAACAACCACCACGTCCCTGACCAGATTCTTTGATGGAATTTGAGATAATGACATGACCAAGTCTTTAATCAAACCCAAGCATTTCACCTTTCTTGAGTTGAAAGAGAAAATATCTTTATAAGGTCTTGTGACTTCAAAGCCTAACTCATCCATGACCACTTTCAGCATGAGATGATGTGACACACCCGAATCCAACATGGCGTTATGAAAATTCATGTCATGAATTTTGAGACTGACATAGAAAGGAGGAACATCATCAATATCACCACTTTCCTCTACGCGCGGACCAAATAAGATGTCAGGGTGGTCAGATTGGATGTTCAAGGTGTCGAGAGCTTCTTCCATATTTAACATCTTAATGATCTGGTTTCTATACTCTCCCTTCTTGATTAGCTCATTAAATGGAACATAGATTTTGATTTTGGCCATTTCACTCTCAAAATTAAAAGGAGGAGGAGATTTATCTACCTCTTTAACACTTGTTTCCTTACTTGCCTCAAGTGCTTTCTTCAAGGATTATTACTTTGATTTTCCTCTCTCCGTCATGTCCCTTGCTAAATTATCTTTCTTTGGTTGGCTTGAAGAAGGAGTATTCACTTGGGGTTCATTTGTGGGATTTGTCTTCAAAGGCTTTGCATGCGTATTTTTACTTCTGAGGTTATATTGCTTTTGAAACTGCATGATTTCATTGTGATATCCCTTCTTGAACTCCTCTGTTTCTGAAGACAACGTATCATCATTCTCCAACATAAAACCATCATTCACGTCCAAGGATTGATCGTGTTCTCTTTTTTTTAAGAACATATATGTATTTGTATCGTCACAACAATGCATCTGGTCTTGGATCATCTGATCAAAGTATTCATTTGCGTATTTGTTTTGGAATGGGGGTCTTATCTACTGATCACCTTGATCTCTCTGGTCCCTTTTTCTGATTTGCGGAACTGGAGATCTTCTAAAGTTTTGATTTCTAGGATGGAAATCATTTTTCTCCCTGGTGGCATGCTTGTTCTCCACGAACATCCTTTCCATAGTCTTCATCATCAAATCAAACTTTTTGTCTGACAATCGAGACGTAGAGGGTTGCGCGTCCCCTTGGGGCTTCCTCCCATTTCTGTCAAAATTTTGTTTGATCTTTCCCGATGCCATCATATTTACTTCAACTTCAATCGCATCAATCATCATAGCGCCTAAGGTATTATATATTCTTTCTCCTACCAGCAAGGCAAAGTCACTGTCAAAAGAATCATTGTATCGAAGTTGGGATGCTCCGGGAGGCAGTTTGAATTCCAAGGGGATTGAGTTATAAACCTTCATGAATCTAGCCAAAAAATCTTGCACCGTTTCCTCTGGTGATATTTTTATATTGTTGAACTGAGTTAGCAATTGCAGAGGATTCTTTTTAAGACCCCATCTGGCCAGAAAAAAACGTTTCAAAAGCTGCAAAATCAGGGATGCTCACCGCTTGAAGGGTCTTGAACCATTTTTTGACCTCCCCTGAGAGCCTTTGCGCAAAAAGTCTCATTTTTTCATCCTCATGATCGACCTCTTTCAAGTCAACAAAATCGTTGAACCAATCCAAGTGCTTTTGGGCATAAGCATTTCCTTCGACATCATATAACTTGATCCTCTGATTATAGTTCTAGGGCAAATCATGTAATTGGGCTGGTAAGGCAAGAGGGGCGAATTTGGCTGCCATAACTCTGGGAGGGTTTTGAGCTTGCTGGATTGTCCGAGTGGGGATTATGGCAGTTCATGGGGGGTTAGTTGGTATCAAATATTGGAACCTTTTCTCATCGAAGACCATTTCGTCTAAGTAGGATTATGATCTAGACCGAAACAGAGTTTGTTCAAAAAATGTATCTAATTCAAGGTCGTCGATGCTTTGTATTCCATCTTTGGGTAAAGATAGGTTTTTTTCCAAGTAATAGAACGGGTCTGGTATCTGTTCCTTTGCTTTGAGCAAATTTTTTTCAGGATCAAACATGGGTGCTACAGGTTCTGGATCAGGGTTCACTATGGTATAAACTTTCTTTGGAGCTAGGATTTCTTATTCTAACTACTCTATGCCATTGGTCTGATTTATTGGAGTCGCCAGGGTAAAAATAAGTTTCATCCAATATCGGTGTCTGACCCATTGTTACCCTCAGGGGTCAAAACTACATATTTAGTCATTTTCCCAGGGAAAGTTTTTTCAATTTCGTCCCCAGCAACGATGCCAATATGTTAGCACTCTGTAAATTTGTTTGGTTGAGAAAAAAAATGACAGAGGTAACCTATAGACCAACTTTAAGACTGGAAACTAGCCTTTCCAACCTAGAGAGGGTTCTCTCTGAGACTTAGTCTCTAATAGATAATGGCTTTGAATTGTCAACTAGATTTATTGTGTTTGTGAAATGTTTCTAGTTTCGCTAGAAAGGAAATACAGAACCTTGGGATATGGAGTCAACCTCTTGGAAAAGAGAAATCAATGACTTGGTAAATGAAACTTTAAGAGGATAAAGGATAAGTAGGCAATGGTCTTTCAGTTCAAATGTCATTGTGTGTGGCGAAAGAAAGAGTACATAAAGCAACTCAAAGCATCATTAAAGATGAATTTTAACTTAGAAGAAGACATGGAGTTTAAATGGAGAAGTCTAAAGCATCGTACGATGAATTTTAAACCTATTAAACGTTCCAATTTAAACAAAAGGAAAGGCGTGAATATACAAAAAACATGAAGCACATACATAGATAGGATCACAATACATCAAACCATAACCATTAGAATATTTGCGTCAAAGCCTCAGAACTTCCGCATTATATTTCCATCAGGTTAAAAGGTCACATTCAATATTCTCTTGTATACACTACCTTTCCAACCCAACTTACATTGAAAAGATATAATATATAGAAAAAAATGTGCCCCTTGAGTTGCTATGCCTCCAACTACTTCTCCTAGAATTTTGGTTCAGGTTATTCCCTGCCAGATGACCTTTCAAATAGAGTTTACTAAAAATGGAAACCCGACTGCACCCGATCATGTCATAACCAACGTCTTTGTCATGACCGTTCAGCCATAATTAAGATTTGATCATCAAGATGTGATGCATCGACGTTTCTCCTTTGAGTGGTTTCCCGAATGATCGAGTGCACTGTCAGAAACTCTGCCACCTAGTGTAACGGGCTCTGGTTGTTTCTGCGTGATCACTGGATATAGTATGCACATGGAAGATTAGCGTGGCAGCTGTCTGTTGGATGTCTCTCGTACTTTCCATATGGAGACAATGGTCGGGGGACCATGCATCTCCTCTAAAATTGTCATGCATTTTTCCTACACTTACTCTTCTCAACAGGTGGGTTTATAGCATCTGTGTGACAAATATCCATTGCGCGGATGCCTGTCAGACTTCTTGTTTCTCAGCAGGAAACAAGACACGAGGGGAGAAAATTTTTGTGCCACGTTCAAAAAGACAAAATGGGGTCATGTCAATCATGCCTCTGGCCTCACCTACAACCTTAATACTTTGAGTGTTTTCCTAAGAGACCAATTTCGTCTATTCAGGTTCTTCACTTGTCTCCACAAGACTGCATTCACTTTTAGCTTTGCTTGAGAGTTGGCAAGAGCCACGTGGGTGTTATCCATGGTTGGTTCACATTCCTTGAAGTTCTCTGCGATTCTTTCCTCTGACATCCTTTGTTCCTCACACAACTAGATGATTACATCTTGCACCTCTCTGAGTTGTCTTTCGAGCCAATTAGCATTCCCTTCTCAGCTCTGTGATTCTTTCCTCTGACATCCTTTGTTCCTCACGTATTTGGATGATTACAACTCGTGCCTCAATGAGCTATCTTTTGAGATAATTAGCATTCCCTTCTCGGCTCAGTGACGTTGTCGCTTCAACAATCCTTTCTACCAACTATTTTCTCAATTCTCTATTCTCCTAATACAATTCGACAATAGTGAGTTGTGCTTGCTTCCGCTACTGCGATGACTCCCGAACCTCCACGTTTTCAGTGCCTGACCTTCTCCATCTTTCAATAATTCCTCTACTTGAACCTTCAACAAGTTTTATCCGAACAACGCACATGAGTAACTTCTCAGCAGTAGATTGGGTGCACGGTTCATTGGGAGCTTGGGTCTCCTTGGCATTCTTGATAAACCTCGGCCTGCATCTTTTCTAGGGTGCTGGTTGTTGGGATGACAAGTCTTCTGTTTCCTTTCCTTTTCCCATGACCTCTTCCATTATTTCCCCTGCGCTGTGAAATGTTGTTTCCCCCATGGATAGAGGGAAGTCTCCTTTGGGGTCCCTGGGAATGTAGGATAAAATTAGAAATGAATCCCAGTCTTTGTCCAACCGTCTCAATTCTTGGACTACCAAAAACTTGATAAATAATGTATGGAATAATTTCTTCCTCGGTTGGTCAGCTTTGACCTGTATGTTGTCTGCCATCCTTTCTAGGCTTTGATTCAAGAACAAAGGTAAGTTCAAAGGATTTTTCCCGTAAAGTGCATCAACAACCTAATGTGATATGCATATACTCTGTCAAACCTTCTTTCACAGTTGAAATACCTTCTAATCACCTTTAGGAAAGCTTGGAAAAGCTCCCAGAGATATCCACTCGGAACGCCCGCTTCGATCTTTCCATTAAGGAATTTTGGCTTGATAAAGTATTCATAGAATAATACGTCTAAAGACCAAGTTTCCTCGCGTGGAGGAATCTCCGTCGCAACTGACAAAGTTTCCTCTGTCACCTGAAATGTGATTCTCGCAATGGTCACATAGAACCCATTAAACCTAAGAGTGAACTGTTCAACCATCTTCATGTTGTATCCTTTGATCTTCTCACAATATCGCATACATATGACCTATTCAAAAGATGCCCTGATATTCAGACCTTTGTTGATTAATTCTAGGTCCAAAGGTTCGGACCTCACGACTCTACCACTTCACGCCTTCTTTCTTATGTCTTAGGATGTTGTCATGATGCAAATGTGTATATTTTTCACGCACGCGGTAAGGAATGGTAACACCCTATTTGCACGGCAAATGAAAATGATATACTTCTCAGAGACCTGTTGGAAAGGCAATGACAAACAATTTGCGCGACCAACAAAATTAGCTCTAGGAGTCCACTACACGGCTGTCAGGCGCTATGAAAAATTTTGGCATAGAAAGAGATTGACACGGTGATAAAAAAACAACAATAGGCTCGTCACAGTAGGGAAGCGTGACAGGAAATTTTGGCATGGTGGCAAGGCACCGAGAGACTTGTCACGAGACAGAGGGTTGAGATGTGGAAATAAATTTAGCGCTACAGGAAGAAACTCCAAAGAAGAGAGGCTGACCGCGAGAAGAACTATTGTTTGGTGCACAAGCTTGCAGCTAAATCCAACAAGATTCAAACAATGACTAAAAATGAAGGAGACGCGGCAACTTGAATGAACAGACTCACAATACAAATGATGGAAGTCATCCTTCCCACAACGAAAGGACCCAAGACTTGCAGAAAAAACCACAGACAACACACAAATTTAGAAGGCAAAGGAGAAGCATGCAAGGTGACCAATATTTATACTTGAACGGGCAAGGGATGGAATCATGGAAGAGGACGATAAATCCATGGTGACGAGAAGTTTGGAAGGAGGCTGAATATTTGCGCAACAAAATCGTGCGACGAGTACACTTTGAAGTGTGTAAAGTATAGATGATAAGAGCTGTAGAGTATACATGATATGAGCGTCATGATTTCTTAACCTTTCTGACTTCATAATTAGGTGATGATGGTCGTTATATCCGTCGATGCAACCTTTATTCCAACAACTTGCATCGACCTCTAGCACGTAAATTCCCTCTTTCTGACAAGACTCAATCTTCTGGGAAAGGAACCTTTACAAATCACACATGGCTAATTATGACGCCCTTTCCCGACTCCAAGGGCCAGATCCCCCACTTGCTGATTTCAACCCATTCGTTATTTAGTACCTGACTTCACATGCTTCGACACACGAACTACGAATCATTTAGGACCGACTCTAACTGCAAAAATTATGGTGCTAACAACAACAACTTCTTGATAATATCAATTGTCCTGGAGTGAAGAGTTGCTCTCTTTGTCAAATTGAAGTCATAAACAAGTATGTCAACATCCTCTAATTTTAAGAGGTCAGTGCGACGATGAGTTGTATTTGGACCCTTTCTTTTTCTCTTTCTATTGACATGTTTCTCAACTACCATCTTTGGTTTTTACACACCATTTAATGGGTGTGTACCTATTTCATACCAATGCACTTATATTTCTATAACATCTTCATTTTCTTTGTCAATCTTTATAACCTTTGAAATCCAAAATGGATAACCATGTGGAACTTCAGTCGCTAAGACTGCAATCATGCTACCCTCCTTAATATCATGCACTGAACCCTTGCAAAGGTCTTCCTTGGCTTCACGTTGTGCACGTGATCTTCGAGAACCAATATACATTTATGTTTCCTCTGCTTGTGTAAACTCAATAACACCTTGAGATTCTTGTTGTTCAACAATGTTTCTTTCTTCAGATTCATTTGGTATATTTTATGGCCAATGAAATGGAGCCTTAAAAAATGTATCTTCATTTGTTGAGCTTGAAATCATGTCACTTTGACCATTGAAAAAAGACTCCCACCAAATAGAATCAACAACATCAAAGTAATCATATGTATCTTTAATGGAATTTTTTATTTCTTCCAGGCATTCAGAATAATCTACATCTTTGTTACACCTTTGTGCATTATGGATTTCAGCAACTAATTATAATAACAACAACTTTGATGCAAATATTGGATGATATGGAATGAAATTAAAAAATGTTAAACCTGATGAAGGCCCCCATTTTGTAGTAGTAGAATACTTTGTTCCCCATATAAGTGTTTTCCCATCAACTTGTTTGAAAAAAAATTGATGTTGGAAGCTAATGTCATTAAGTTGCTCAATACATTTTTCTTCACCATGCGATCCCTGAATAAATCTTCGTATGTCAATAGTTTCTTCTAATATGTGAAAATCAGGCTCTGGAATGTATGATTTCTTAATACATTCAATTAATGATGGTATACTTCCAACATTTTTCCTCATCAATGTTACTGAAAAATGACTGAACATTTAATCAATATGATCATGAGTGTGTCTAACAAGAAGGAAAACAAATTTCACCTTTTTAAATATTCTCAATTGAACAAGCATGCTTACATATCCAAACACAATTTGATTTTTGTTTTCATGACTAGTGTTGTTTAACGGTAGATATAGAACTTGAGGAAGATTTCCAGATTAGTGAGTGAGCACATGATAAATTATGGTGATGGTCAGATTTGCATCATTATGAATAATTGGAGTTGTGAAGTAAACCCTTGGACACATTTTTCCATTAAAAACCATACAACCAACCAAATGAAACTGAATGAAATATTCTTCTTGTATTTTTTTTGGTGTATGGAAAAAATGTTTTCTTTTGGTCCATGCCATCAATTATCATACCTAAATATTTGTTTGGAGTATCATAACACTTCTTCCAATGTTTGTACAACTTTTTCCTTTTACTTGATTGTTGATTTTGATGTTCTTGACGTAATTTGACTATGGAATATGCACATGACATAAAACTAAAATATTGATAATATGTTTTCATAGTTGATAACTATCCAATTAAAAAAAACAAACTAGTAAATAGATACCTCTTTCTACCCCTTCATATTTATCTCTTCTTGATTTAAGAGTAGCACATATACTGCAAATCCCCATCCTTGAATTTGTAGGAAAATGAACATTGTTGAATTGTTTCTTACATATTCTTGTAAAATATGCATATGTAATAAAATTACCATTTCCTTCAACACCTTCAACATATTCTTTGTACAACTTGTAGATTTCTCTCCTTGAGAAATTATCTGGAATATGTATTGTGTCTCTATCTGGCATGCACTCTCCATGTTTGGAAAATAAGTCACGCATCCATGACAATGTAGTGTTTGTTAATGGCCCACTCTCTCATCCATGATGTACCTTTGAATAAAATGAGATATATTTTTCCAACCTTTATTGGATTCTTGATAGACAAAGATTACCAATTGAGTGAATTTTTTTTTAAAGTATTTTTGCAAAGTAAAATGTTCCCAATGCGATAATCATATCCTGTCTTGGTGGATATCACACACCCCTTTAAATATGAATTTTGTATGGTCTTATTCATTGACAAATATGTCTTCCTTTTATTCAAGGCATACATGTAGTCCATTCTTTTCAAACAATTCTTTTGACAACATTCGCTTGAAATCAAATTAATTATGGAAATTGATTTAGTGAGAAATTCTTCCCTAGACCTTGTATAACTAGAATGATTTGGATTGATATAAAAATGTCTATTCTCGGTCCTAGACATAATTTTTCTTTGCAATGTCTCCACTATTTCATCATCCTCACTAGAAGGAATTTCCTCATCACTAAAAGGAATATCAAGCAAAACATTGTCAGGATACTGAACAAGAGAATGCCAATCACCTTGATTTGTTGCAGTTGAATGATTGAGAAAATGATATTCATTCATAGTTCCATCATCATCTTCATTGATAATCTCGTTGATAAGAGGAATATCAAACTCACTAGAAAAATTATTACCATCCCGACCAATGTCATTGGATATTTCATGAAAATATCGACTTGAAGAAAAATCATCATCACCCTTAAGACTGTCAATGTCATTAAACTCTTATCTAACAAGAATGTATTCATCATCAACAACACCATCATCAATGTATCTAGAATCATGCTTGTAGTAAAAACATCATCATCACCATTGGTGCCTTTAAATTGCCCACATGGAAAAAAAATATCCACCATTGACATAATCATATTCACTACTTTTAAAATCTCCACTTGAGGGAAATTCTTCATCATCCTCATTAGTGTCTTGAAAATCCTCACTTGGAGGAAAATTTCCATCATCCTCATCAATACCTTGAAAATCCTCACTTGGAGAAAAATCATCATCAACATTGTTACCTTTAAATTCCCTACTCGAGAAAGAGTGTCCACCATTGGCATAATCATCTTCACTGCTTTTAAAATCCCCACTTGAGGAAAATTCTTCATCAACCTCCTTAGTGCCTTGAAAATAGTCACTTGAAGGAAAATATTCATTAGTACCTTGAAAATCCTCACTTGGAGGAAAATCATCATCATCAACATTGTCGCCTTTAAATTCCCCTCTCGGGAAATAGTGTCCACCATTGGTATAATCACCTTCACTGCTTTTAAAATCCCCAATTGAGGGAAATTCTTCATCGTCCTCGTTAGTGCCTTGAAAATCCTCACTTGGAGGAAAATATTCATCATCCTCACTGTTGACGACTATTTTTGTCAACAAGACTTAGCTGGCAAAGCGTTGCTAGGCTCCCTCTCCAGTCACACTACTTGCGCAAGTTTTGTTTGTCCTCATTAAATGTATGCACATTGTTCTTAGTGAATGTTTTATGACACTTAAATCTTTTCTAAGAAGAGCTCTTTAATTACTCCTTGTGTTATTCACACCCTCTTATTTCGCCAGTGACACACATGTCCAAAGACCCTTATATCGCCAATATTGATATATGCACTCGCCTTACTCATTATGTAAAAAAAAGACTCAATAACTATTCTTCAAGGTCAATTATGGTCATGTTATGTAATTAAAATCCATGCCATATTCCTATGATTAACACACTAGAACCTTATTTTTTAAACTATTATTATCACACCTCATGTCACATTGATGTTGTGATATCATTCCACTCCATGTCCACTCTTCAAAAGCAAACATATTATCATTCATACACAACATATATCACCTTTTCAAGCTTTTTGTCATGTTCCCCTCTTTTAATATTTTATTTGTCCCATAAAGTTCTACTATTTTCTTGGTAGAGTTATAAATTTAACACCATGCAATAACAAAGAGGAAACATATTTAAATGATAATTTCCACATGAATTACATTATTTTAGAAGGCAACCTATGACCCTAATGGGCTTTCATATTGAGGAAATGTGATAATGTATACCAAACTCTTGATGATGCACCATATGGCATTTTTTTCGATGATATGAGATTGTTTGGGCACCAGGGAGAAGCCATGGAAAGGGAATAAAGCAGCGGAAGGAGGTCTAGATACAAACTGGTGGCTGGAGAATTCGAGAATATGATGCTCAAATGGTCGTTAGATGAGATAATGAACAAAATATGTTCAAGAACAAGGTCACGTGTTGATCTAGTCATGGAAGTGCCTTTATACAAAGAAAATGGGGTGCATTACAAGTATTTTATATTTCCTTATGCCACAGAGCAAGCGCTCAAACTTAGAACTTAATATGGTCGAGGCTCCAAAGAAGAGATAAACCTTAGGAAAATGCAGCGTGAAAACATTCAACAATGTTATCATGAAGTTCCCTAAAATTGATGAAAGCTTCGAAAAAGTTATAATTATGTTTAAGAAATACGATAAAGATTCCAATGGAACAATAGATTTCAATGAATTTAAGATTTCCTTTCAGGAGTTGAATGTTTCTTCGACACATGAACAAATAAGAGAATTATACCAGGAGTGTGATATGGATGAAAACAAAGGAATTGATTTCAAAAGTTCATTGTGTTGATTTGATTCGACGCTAATCAATTTTACTATGCAGGTTCTCTCCTTGTGATTCACCACCATGGCTCCATTCCTTCTTGGCTCAACTTTCTTTTTCCTCTTCATGCTTGGTCTTTCTAATGTACTTTGTGTCTAGAAGGGCTAAAGACCACATACCTGGCCCACGTCTACACAAAAACGTGAAGATTTTGACGATTTATGATTTTGTATGGGAAAGCTTTTTAATGAAAATAAACTCTATGTTACTCTGGATATCTCTTGATTTTTCTTTAAAATCCTTAGTTTCCTCATCTTATTTTCCACTTTGATTTCAGAGATAAAACAAATTTAGATAAATTTTTAAAGAGATAACAACAACATTGTATTTTTGTTTATAATCATATGTATAAGGTTTTTAGTTTGATTATGTGCATAAACTTTTGTGTTTGTCTACTTTATTGTTTTTAATTTTTATTTATTTTTACATCCTAACTCATAAATAAAATAAAAAAATATAAAATGTTATATCAAGAAAATGTTGCTTCTTTATATGCTTCAAACTAATGTTATAAGTTTTCATTTTAATTAAATTATTTTAAAACTAACATAGTTTATTAACTTTTGTAGCTTTTAGTTAACTTTGCTTTAATTCACCTTATTATTAAAATAAACAAAAACATTGTATATTACTTTTATCATTTGTTTTTCCTTTATTTTTATTTTATTATGCCTATTGTATAAAACCTTACATAGAAATAATTGAATTGTAAATAGCATAAAATCATAAAATCACATAAAAATTTAAAAATTGTTAAAAGGTTAAATTACAGGGTAAAGGGATCTATGCTTGGACTGTAGGTTAGGAGAGAATTAGCTTAGAGTTCAATGCACATTCTTGTCTAGGGATTTAAGCCTAGGGTGATATTCCCGCTTCTTCTTTCCTAGCCCCGCAAGAGGTTGAAAATGTTGATGTTGGATACTCTCTAGTCTCTTGGCATTAACACTCACCAGTACCTTGAAAATCCTCACTTGGAGGAAAATCATCATCATCAACATTGTTGCCTTTAAATTATTCACTCGAGAAAAAGTGTTCACCATTGGCATAATCATCTTCACTACTTTTAAAATCCCCACTTGAGGGAAATTCTTCATCATCCTCATCAGTAACTTGAAAATCCTCACTTGGAGAGAAATCATCATCACCAACATTGCTTCCTTTAAATTCCCCACTCGGGAAAGACTGTCCACCATTGGCATAATCATATTCACTACTTTTAAGATCCCCACTTGAGGGAAATTCTTCATCATCCTCATTAATGCCTTGGAAATCCTCACTTTGAGGAAAATCTTCATTAGTACCTTGAAAACCCTCACTTGGAGGAAAATTATCACCCCAATCATTTAAACTGTAATCAAACTCTCCACTTTGACCTACATTTTGATTATTTTTTTTTGTAACGAAAACGGTTATAATTTTTATTAGAGGGGTGGCAGAGCCACAATTTCAGTTACAAAGTGTGTTGCATCACTGTTTCAGCATAATTTCCAACACTGAGTTTCAACATCTGTTCCAACGCTGTGTTTCAGCATATTTAACAAAACTGTGTTTCTGCATATGTGACAAATCTGTGTTTCAGCATATGTAACAAACTGTGTTTCAGCAACTGTTCCAGCACTATGTTTCAGCATAAGTAACAGCTCTTAATTTCAGCTGCTGCAACACCGTGTTTCAGCATAAGATCCATCACTTTC
>JZKD02S1934042.1:5615-20196 GCA_000966675.3 Picea glauca
TGTGTGAAGTAACTCCAACAATTACAAGGCTGAAATCTTCTTGTGTATTTGGTGGAGGCTCCTCGATTTCATTTTCAAATTTGCTGCTCGAAATGTCTTCATATGGACTATATAGGAGACTGAAATTCTCTTCTTGTAATTTGGAATTTTCATCTTCCTTTTCAGCAACATGACTTGACTTAGAAATTTCATCCACTCTTTGATTAGATTCTTCTTTAAAATTGGTGACTTCATTATCTTGCTTCCGTACGGGAGAGGATGGGTGGGAAGCAACATTTAAAACATCAACAAAAACATATGAATGCACTTTTGGGATAAACTTTTCTGCAAATGAATCTTCTAACACATCGTGGTAAGTAATGGAGTTAGGAATTAATGAACTATACCATTCAAGAGCATCCTCTCGTATAGTTTGTAGGAATAATCTACTTGTAACATTGTCTTCAATGAGGTTGAAATCATAACACGTACCTTTAAATTTAATCAAGTGTTGCTCTGCATCTTCTGAAGCATCGCCAGAGAATGTAGAAAAAATTTCAATAGGAATATTGGGCATTTGAAAGTCTATATCTGGTAGATTTAAAGGGGTATTATGAAATCGCCTACTTCTTTGAGTATTTCTCTCTTTGCCGAGTCTTGCAAAGCCATTGATGAGCCTGATGAAGAATATAAAGAAGCATTATGACATGAATGAAACCCTTCATTTTGAATTTTTTTAATGGAGTTTCCAGGGAGTTCATTCTCCCAAATCTTTGGTGCTTCTCGTTTCTTTTTCAAATTACAAAAAAGGTGAGCCATGCTTAAAATAAGCAACAATTTTCTTGAATCTTCTTCTCAAAACTTTGAGCCATGGAGATTTCTGGTTCCTCAAATATCTTGAAAATAAATCGGTCCCTAGTTGAGTCCCCAAAAATGTTGACGCTTGAATCCGTTAGGACCGAAACAACTACCGCACGAGGATATTAGTCCCCCTTCGTTTTTAGAGAGGAGGTACTCCTCTTGGGATAAAAGATATCTCTATGATATCTTGGATTAAGAGAGTGCTTTTTGTTTTCCCTTGGAAAAAAGCGTAATTTTCATTATGATAATCAAAATTACATTTTGTAGATACACCTCATGGTGTATTCCTATGATATAGTATATCTGTATACTTCATATCATGTATTTTTGTCTTCTTCATCCCATAGGATTTTACAAAATCATTACAATAAACCCTTAATGCTTCCGAGCAAGGAGTTCTGTCTTCACTTCCATGGTATCCTTCGTAGATTTTGCAGTCCAAAAACTTATAAATAAAACATTATAAGTTACATTCATTTACAAAAAAGTTCGTTGTTGTTCCTGTATTTTTTCATTTAAGAACTCTGTGATCTTCCATTGGCCCACCTCCATGTGTGTGCCCTTTTTCGAAGCCTTACCTGCTTCTTCATTTCTTTCCTTGTAGACAAGTTGACAGGAAAAGGACTCAAAAAATTTCTGCAATGTTTTTATGTCTTCAACAATATTGGCAAGTCTGATATTGTTCCATCTTTGTGTTCCATTTATCGAGTTTATTGCATTTTTTGAGTCTCCATAAACTGTTAGCTTTTTGGAGTCTTTATCAGGTACAAAGACCATGAGTAGTTTGAGGCTCATTAATTCAACATAGTTATTTGTTCCATTTCCCAGTCCAGACGTTAGTGTGTAGTAGTGTGTGTCTGAGTAGTACATTAAACCTCCTCCTCCGTAGGTGTATTGTTGAGAAGCTCCTTCAAAAAAACCCCAAGGTGAGGATTTTTCGATTATTACTTCTTTTATCAGTCTGTTCTTGGTTCTTTCTTTTGATGGAAAGGAGGAGAAAATTGCCAGACTGTTTAGTGAGGTTTTTTCAGTAGCTATAGTTACCTCATTGAAGATAGCTTCATTTCTTGCTAGCCATACTCCCCAAGTGATCAGTAATGGGATTAATATGTAGCTTTTGTAAGAGGGGTTTTCCCACCAGTTCTTCCAAGCTTGTTCTAAGGTGTGGCCTTCCCATCGGAATGGGAACTTCAGGGTACTTGAAACTTTTGTCTAGACCACTTTTTGGTATGTACAATCAAGGAAAAGGTGGTGTGTCATTTATCCTTCAGTTTTGCACAATGGGCATCTACCTGGTCCAGCAAAATTTCTTTTCTAAAGTATATCCCAAGTTGGGGCTCTGTTTGATAGCACACTCCACCAAAAAAGTTTTGACTTAGCAGGGTCGTTTATCTTCCAGATCTTTTTCCACCACAAGAGTGGTTCAACTTGAGAAGTTTCTTGTATTAAATGTAAATATCCTTTTCTTGGGGTGTGTATGCCTGAATCATTTATGTCCCATACCAATTCATATTCTTGCTCTCTTATCTTGATTTGTGAGAATTTTAGGGTTGTTAGATAAACCTCTAGTTCTGCTGACTCCTCAATATTTAATTCGAGACTAGTGGTAGATTTCCACCCTTGAGCCCAGAGAGTAGTCAAAGACCGATCAGCAAGCGAGTTTAAGTTATTCAGTCCTTTTTGTTTTAAGGTGGATAGTAGAGGTTCTGAAAGTAAGTGTTTCCCTTTACTTCCCATCCAAGGATCAACCCCTAACCTTACCCAAAGTCCATTTCCTACCTTCCAGGCAAGACCATACCCTATTACAGTGAACGACTTTATAATTTCCTTCCAAATTGTTGAAGCTCCTTTGAGAGTTTTCTGAGTTCGTCTGATCCCTGATTCCAATGCGTTTGGTTCAATATGATTTTTAATGACAACCTTTGTCCATAGGTTGTTTGTAGAGAGTAGGTGCCATCCCCCTTTTGCAGCTAATGCTTTGGAGAAAACATGTATGTTTTTTAAGCCCCAACCTCCTAGATCCTTTGGGACTGCAATCCTCTTCCATATTACCCAAGGGGTCACATTTGTATCTTTCTTTCCACTCCAAAGAAATATGAAAGAGAGTTTTCTAGCTGCCTCCAAAGTACCTTTTGGGATCCAAGACAAAGACATCCAAAATACTGGGATGGCTTCCAATACTGACTTTACTAGAACCAATCTACCAGCCCTGGAAAGCCATTTATGACTCCATGAACTTAATATTTTTTCTATTTTTTTGAGAAGCCAAGTCCAATCCTCCTTCCTGTAATCATTTGGTTTCAAGGAGAAACCCAGGTACTTGAGACCTTCATCAATCAATTTTTCTTCAAAGGGGAAGAAAAGTCGAAAACGACTTTTTTCCATTTCTGAGAGACTAAAGGTGGTAAGGGTAGACTTTCCTTCATTTATAGTCATTCATGTCGCCTTGGAGAAAAGATTCAAAGTATTACTAAGAGTCTCTGCCTCCCCTCTTGTTCCTGAGGTGAAGACAAGGATGTCATCCACAAAGAGAAGGTGTGTAATATGTAGATTGTTGGAGATATTGATACCTGGGAAGGAACCAGTTTGTTTTTCTGTTGCAATAGCCCTGCTAAGTCCTTCAACGACGAGAAGAAAAAGAAGTGGGGAAAGTGGACAGCCTTGTCTTAAGCCCCTTTCAGATCTAAAGAAGGTCATGATTGAACCATTTATGAGCATTGAGAAGGTCATAGTTGTAATGCAGCACATGATCCATCTGATGAAAGGAACTGTGAATCCTAGATGCGTTAAAAGTAGCCGGAGGTAGAGACAACTTACCCTGTCATAGGCTTTGGAAAGATCAATTTTTAGTACCACACTCTTTAGCTTCCTAGTCTTTATGCTATGTAGGGCTTCCTATGCCACTCCTATTGCTTCTTGAATCTGTCTGCCCTCCAAGAACCCAAATTGTTCCATAGAGATTTTTTCAGAAAGTACCCTCTTAAGTCTTCTTGCTATGACTTTGGAAATGATTTTGTAGACATAGTTGCAAAGAGAGATAGGCCTGAAATTGTCCAGGGAGTCTGGATTATTCTCTTTTGGGATAAGAGAAATGAAGGTTGAATTTAGACTAAGAAGCATTTGTCCAGAATGCTTTGTCTCTTCAACTAGGCTTAGTAAGTCTTGTCCAATAAGATCAAAGAAACCCAAAAAGAACTCAATTGTCCATCCATCTGGTCTAGGGCTTTTGTCCTTTTGAAAGCTGTTCATTACACTCTTAAGTTCTTCTAGAGTTACCTTTTCCATAAGCATTATGTTGTCTTCCTCACTTGTAAATCCAGGAAAGTGTTGTACCACTCGAATCACCTGTTCAATAGTGGCCTTGTTTTCTACTTTGTAGAGGTCTTGGAAGAAGTTTTTTCCAATTTTTGCCATCCCTTCAAAGGTATGCTCCTTTTTTCCATCATGATATTTTAGTTGCCAAATTGAGTCTGTGCATTTCCTGCCTTTTGCATATGCTTGAAAGAACTTTGTGTTCTCATCTCCACTCTTCAGCCAAGTGGCTCTGCTCTTTAGTCTCTAGGTTTCTTCTTTTTCATTTAATATTCTATTTCTCCTTTCTTCCAGTTTTAGTAGATTTAATTTGGCATTTGTTGAATCAAAACCTCCACCCTCTTCTTTCGAGATAAGATTTAATTGCGATTCCAGCTCCTTTAGTTCCAAATCCTCCTTTAGTAATTTCTAATGAGCCCAGTTCTTTATTTTCTCTTTGATGATGTGCAGATTTTTGACAAAGTGTAGGCCTGCCACCTCAATTCTCTTCGGGTTATATACCCGCCAATTTTCCTTAACCAACTTTAAAAAAGTGTCGTCATTGAGCCATGTTTTGTTAAATTTGAAAGGACTAGGTGGCTTTACCATCCTGGTTCTTAATTCAAGGAAAATCTGATAATGATCAGAGATTCCCCTGTGTCCTATCCATTGTTTCAAATGAAAGGATTTATCTAGTAGCGTGTCCTTTATAAAAAAAAATCAAGTATTTTGTTTTGCTGTCTTCTCCGACTCTGTTATTTCTCCAGGTAGGTTTGAATTTGACCGACTCAATATCCAGTAAATTGAGTTCTTCCAATTTTTGTGTGAAGTATTCCGACAGGGGGTCCGATCTTACATGAGTTCCCCAAACTTCTTTAAAACCCAAAGAGAAGTTTAAGTCTCCTCCCAAGATTAAGAGTTTTTCTTTTAAGAAGGACTTGTAGAAGAAAGTGTCCTGGTAAGAGCCTTTGTTATGACAGGGGCCATAGATGTTTACAATATTGAGGGGTTCTTCAAGTTCTTTTGAGGTCACAGTGATCCCAAGTCCAGATTCAAAACCCTAAGAGTTAATGACTTTTATTGTATTTGAGTTCCAACCAATAAAAAGTCCTCCTGATCTCCTGATAGAGTCCAAAGTAATGAAACTCCAATTAGGTAGTAGTACTGAGAGTCTGTTAAAAACTTCCACCCTTTCCCCCAGGGTTTCTTGAAGGAGTAGGACATCCATATGTTCAGTGAGGATCATCCTTTTAAGGGTTGGTCTTTTGAGGGGGGCAACCAATCCCATACAATTGAAAGAACAACACTTCATCAAGGCCCCTTTCCCAGGGTTTGCCTTGCTCTAAGCACCCTTTCAATAGAGACCTGTTTTCCTGCTAAAAGGTCAATCCTAGATTTCTTCTGAGCTTTTGAAATGAGGGATTTTCTGCCTCTCCCACTTTTCTGTGTTGGAGTCGGGTCCAGGGCTAAACCTCTCGAGTGTTCTTTGTTCAGGGATCTTAAGAAATAACTTCTTGAGGAGGTATCAAACGAGGACATATTGGAATCCTCCGAGGCTGGGGTAGAGTGCGAAGTAGGGGAATCTAAGGGTAGGACGGAAGAGGAGGAGGTAGGGGAGGGGGTGAGATAGGAAGGGGGAAAGAAGGAGGGAAGAACAATGTTCAATGGAGGGAGTGGTGGGAGGGAAGGAGAGAGAAACCACTCAGGAGTTTTAATGGACAAATTATTTATTAAAAACAGTAATAAAGGGGCCAGGGTTAGAGGAGGTACCCATAACCGGGAAGGAAGTGGCTCCTTCCAAGACTGATGTTTGTTAATCCGACCGCAAAATAGCTAGCTCTGAGCTAGGTTGTACAAAATCTATGGACATATCTTTTATTTGGATTTCCTACTCCTTTTGTGTAAAGAGAGCAGATTCTGAATAACCAATGGTCTTTTGAGAATCTTTGTACCTTCCATACATTGTTCCTCTGGTCCTTAGGGGGAGCTTACAATTCTTAACAAGATGTCCATACTGATGACACCTTCGACACATGAAAGGTATGTTCTCATAGTCCAATTTTTTTAGCGTAAGTATATCCTCCCCAACTAAGATCCATCTCTTCACCAAGGCCTTCTCTGACGTTCAGATTTACCAGAATTCTTGCTACCTTCCTTTGTTTTGTTTCTTCAAAAGACATGTCCCCATCCAAGAAATCTCTTAAGAAATTCCCAATGTTTTTGAAGTGATCGAAAGACCATAGATGGAAAGGTAGTGCTGGTAGTCTTACCCAAACCAAAATTTTGTCAAGGCGTTCTGTGCTTGCGTCAAATAACGGATTCCACGGTTTGAGAAGAAATGAGGAGTTGTTGATGCTCCATGCTTTGCTTAAGACCCATTTGGAATGCTCACTATTTTGGAATGTGAAGGCATACCAGTTTCTGTTTAATTCCACCAGCTCTGGTAAGTATCCAAGCTCCTCCTTCCAAGCAGAATGAATCCATTCTCGAATAGTTTTTATCGCAAAGATCTTGCCATTCACCCGCTCAAAAATCGTTTGGTTTGCCATATGGGTGACCTAATTTATCTCTACGTCTTCTTCGAGAGATATATTTCCCACCCTTCCTTTATTCTTTAAACTTTTCCTTTTCAATATCGACCCTGTTACACTGGCTCTGGTAGCGCCTTCCGAGGTAGTAGAGTGCTTATTTAAGGGCTCCCTGGTGGAGTAGGTATGCTTGCCTCCACTAAAATCATCTTGTTTGAGCCGAGCCGGAATATAACCCTTATCTGAGGGGAGAGAAGGGGCTGCGGAGGGTCCTAACTTAGCAGAGACTGGGGGGTTTGTGGCATTGTTGGAGAGCATACGATTTAGGGTAAGCTCCAGTGGAGAGGGGGAGAGTCCTCTTGTGATAGATTTTACCCACTCTAAGTTAGAGGTTTGGAGCGAACTGAGCGGGGTTAAAATGGCTGCTGATTGCCCTGGCAACCAAGGTTCTGTAAAATTTCCAAACGAGAGCCCATCGAGTAGAGTGGGTAAGGGAGGGGAAACCGGTTCAAGCTGAGGGGGAAGGGAAAGGAATTCAGTTGTGCCCTCCAACTGTTCGTGTGGTCCTCCACCTGCCACAAGTTCTGTTGCCATGGTATCCACCATAACTATTTCCAAAGCACCAATAGCCCGCGTGGTCACCGAGAAATTCTCCATGGTCGAGAAAGGGTAGGGAGAGCCCGTCGGGAGATGGAAGTGGGAGAGGGTCAGGAAGCAAGTAGAAAAGGGATGGAAAGGGAATTAACTGGAGGCTAGTTAAAGGGACAGATAAAAACACAGTCACGTGCAGAGAAAGCGCCCCATAACCGCATACCTTCGCAGATTAGGAGAGTGCTAGGCTCCAAACCCTAAATATTTATTGCTTGAGATTATGAAATAAAATGGTTCTTCAATAACTTGAATACAATCTTTATGTGCAACAAAATTTTTTTTACAACAAGAAAAGATTGAAGGAGGGCTTCAACATCATAATTAAATTGTGATCAACGTCACACACAATCTTCTTAATCATATATAAATGCATCCATATCTTCTTCAGAAGAAATAGGAGAGAATGATTTGATCATCTCAAAGAATTTTAAAAGTGTACTGCTATCAAGATCAAAATAGAATTTGATAGGTCAACCTCAAATATCTCATACTTAAAACTCAAAGTTACAAGATATAGTCAAGATCAACCTCGAAACAATTATTTGTGGAGTTTATTAATGAGAAATGTTATTCATTACCAAAAATTTGATAGCCATGCATGTGGCTGCAAATACTCCATGATCATACAAGAAAAGTATGTATAAGAATACAAGAAAAACACTCAACAACTCAACGTTGTGCCCAACTCTGAGACTCAAGCATAAAGCTATGAGAAATGGTGTAGAAAAATAGAAAGAATGAAGAAGATGGAGATATGTTTTCATTGATCGGAAGCTTGGATATACATTTATGGTTGTACAATCTTCTTCCTCTGATCCTCTTCCCTGCCCCTCTGACAATATTGATTATTGGACCCTTTGATGAAGCCTCTCTTCTCTTTTTAAGAAGATATTTTCTAACTACTTGAGTAGTTAGGGTTTTCTTCCTCTCTTGAAATTCCCGTACAAGTTTCTTATTGAAACATTCCATTTAATTAGTGCCTCATTATTTCCTTATTAATGAATTATATCATCAATATATACATATCTAAAATGGGTCCCTTTCTCTTTTTAATAAAAGTTTTTAAATAAACTTTTATTTTCACAATTTAATTAATTTCTCATTTAAAATAGGATGAATGTGTTTTAATTTTATGGGAATTATAACCAAATTTTTAGCCATGGAAATCAATTATGATGTGATCTTCGTCATGTTATCTTTCCAACGATACAAAGTTTGCACAAATCCGTCGCCCAGATCTCAAGATATGAGGTCGTGAAGTTGAGTTGTCACGTAGGCCGATTAAAAATGCAGCTGACTGATATTTTAATTTATGGGACAAATATATCAAGTTTCAACACTTGAAACATATACCACCACCTTCTACAATGAATTACCTTTCCAACGGTATAAATTTTGTACGATTCCGACACCCGAAGCTCAAGTTATGGCCTCCGCAAGATCAACACTCATCCACCGTCGATCAAAATTGATGGGCAAATGTGGGCCCTTGGATGAATTTCGTGCTTCCCTTCATAAAAATTGACTTTTTGGTTTAAAAGTCTATCCCAGATGCATTGGGATATTAGATTCTTCATGATATATTATACTAAGTGTTTGATTCACTTAGTAAGAAACACGGGAAGAGAAGAAATTATGGAGCTTGGAGGATTTGGCCCTTGGAAAATTGTTGAACAAAATAATTATTTTTTTGAATCCCGTCGTCGTCCACCTCATGCCTAGTTAGCACTGAGTCAACACTAAGTCATTTTCAAGTCATATCCCATGTGTCAGAAACTCATTAGATGCCAAATATAACCAATAATATGCCACCATATGTCACAAATTGTATGTTGCCATGTGTCTCCAATATTGAGTTTCCATATGTCATAACCTCATTCATTGCCATGTGTCGTATTCTCATTCGCTAGTTTTCATGCCTTGGAATAGCTTTGATAATTTGGCTAAGTATGGGAGATGGGACAAGAGGGGAGGAGGGAGAGGCGGGCTGGAGGGTTTGCGGGTTCGCGGGGGTTAGGGAAGGGAGGTGAGTGAAGTTAACCATGAAATTTTCGTGAACCCGCAAACCCGCGGTTGGACAAGTGATCCAAAGAAACTAAGTCTAGAAGGGCAGACGGTTAGACTCACGAGTATCAGAAGAATGAGACATTTGGGAACCCAGGATCCATAATGAGAATAAAATTTAAGTGATGGTCGAAGTGTAGAACGCGAAATTTGAAGTGCAATGTGAAGGCTGAGGAAAAGGGAAGGATGAGGGCTCAAACCCGCAAAGCTGAAAAATGGCTAAGTGTTAGGATGGATTTATCAGATGAGAAAGTGGGTGGAACGAAGGCCCGCCAACCCACCAACCCGATGAGGAGATGGAAGTTAGGGGGAAAGGGGAGAAATGTAGACGACGAAAGTGAGGGAGGAGAAATGTAGATAGCAGGAGGGTGGGTGAGGAAGGTGTGAGAAGATGAAGGAATGTATGAGTCCTCTAACCCGTGAACCCGATGAGGAGATGAAGGAAGAGTCCCAAAAATGTCTAATTGTAGAGACTAATGGAGCTTGTGGTGAAGAGTGGTGAAAAGAGAAAAATGGTTAAGTGTGGAGATGGAAGGTGAGGGAAATAAGTGATGAGAGTACTTCATAATTTGAAAATGGAGAGGAGAACATGATACTTAGAAAAATTCTTCATAATCTCTCCTTCGGACCTTTAGACCGAATCTTGAATTACTTAGGCATATGGAAACAAATTTCTGATTCGAAAAGTGCATGACAAAGTTGAGACTGAGGACTGCAGAGTGAACTTATAAAAGTTCAAAAAATGTCTTATTTTGATATCAAGGCTTTTATGAATCCAAGAGCGGGAAAATATAGATGACCAAATTTTGGTCAACAATATCCTGTACAATTTTCTACCCAAAGTAATAATAACACTGCGAGGTCTAGACTCGTATACAACATGTCGTTCCCACAATTATGGTTGGCCTAAAAGAACATCACAAACTTCAAGGGGGGAAATATCACATACTACGTCATCCTTGAAGGGCTTGATGTCGTACAGAATATGGCACTGTTAACTGACGCGAAGATCTCTTCCTTGGAGAAGCCACCCGACGATGTGGGGTTGTGGGTGTGGTGTCATCGATAGGTTCAACTGCTTGATGATCTCTGCTAAGATCAAGTTCTTTTGATCTCTTTTATTGACAATGAAATGCATCAGAGCACCCTTCACCCACATCTATGAGTGAAAAAGGCGTTCACCTTCCTCTCATTCTTCTTGTTCACTTGGATGGGCCTCGGTGGTAGCAATAGTGGCACTAGGTTCTGCATCAATGATATGCTTCAACTAGTCTGGATTTGATTCAGAGTCAGAACCTACCTCTAACTCTAAGGCTTTCAACTTGGCCACTAATGACTGCTTCGAGTGACATTCATCGGTGTTATGCCAGGGGCTTTTATGGAATTCACACCACTTCTTAGTGTCTTTCTTTGTCTTCTCATTTCCCTTCTTTGTTTACGGCTTGGACAGGTTGTACTATGGGGGTCTATCCTTGCTCTGTCCTTTGTTCTATGGGTTGGGGCTGCCTTTTTCGTGCTTTTGTTGTGAGGAATTTTCAGATCCAAACTCCCACTTCTTCTGTTTAAATTTCTGCTCAATTTTGACAACATATCGATAAGTTGCACCCAGTGATGAGATGTCCAGAAACTCCATTTCTTTTTGGATGTATCTATGCATACAACCATGGTACTTGAGCACTAGATGTCATTCAGAGTCTTTGATACCCAACTTGGTGCACAAGGTATGGAATATATTTGTGAACTCTGGTACTGTCTGGTCCCTTTCATGTCGTAGTGTGGTCCCTTTCATATACTAGTCATCGTAGCTTCCAACAGGATAATATTGCTTCTTAATAACATCCCAGAAAGAATCCCAAGTGGGTGTGACCAAAAATATTGCAGATTCCTCAGTGTCTTTTTGCTCACAATAAGTCTCCCACCAATCCTTGACATGGGGGACAACCTTAAGGAGCACAAAGGTAATCTTTTCTCTATTGGAAAAGTTTTGGACCGAAAAATACCCTTCTAGCAGATTCATCCATTTATCTACACCATCAACATCTATCTGGCCTTCAAATAAGGGGATATCAAAATTGACTTGTACCTTGAAGGGGGCAACACTTCCCAAGTGGTCGCTTGATGAAGATACGTCGCCTGTTGGAAATCGTCGAAGGATCTGTGCAAATTTATCCATCATATTATTCCTTTGTCGTGTGAAGGCTTCCTCGAGCAATATTTTAAAAGGATCTCTTGCTCCACCGTATCTCTTTTTTCCGCCATGGGAGGCTGTCGTGATCGGGTAGGATGGTCTTGTAAGGGCTCAACTACTTCGAGTCCCAACTCCTTGTACCCTGACCTCATCGGGGACATGCACCGAGAAACAAATAAATAATATACCACTTTGATACCACTGATTCATATTTATAAATTGAACGAAATGAAATAAAAATGTATAACAAAGAAATACATAGAGATACAGTAAAACTTGACTTCTATTAACCAAGAGAAACTGTTGAAATTGTAAAAATGCAAACTGAAACAAACTTGCTCGAATGGTGACAACTTGTCTTTGAGAAGAGATGCGACAACTACACTCATTCATAAGAAGATGAGTACAATGAGGATCCAAAGGCATTTTAACATAAAACATAAATGAGAAAACCCTAAACATTGAAAACCCTAACCTCGGGAGATGAAACGCCAAAAGGTTTGTGGGCCTCGATGGGGGTAGATGATATGTCAACTTCCTGAGGGTGTAACTTTTGCATACGATCTCCATTAAGGGCGCTCACTATATTGTTGGAAAAGTATAACCAAGGAGTACATATTTTGTTCAACGTAACATGTGCCTTCAACTACATGCTAGGAGCTACTAAGCCTAAAAAAACATCGTTTAAGGCCTCAAAATGACCCCAGAAGTTTGAGACCCGAAAAACTTTAAAAAACACTGTCAAAGTGAAAATTGTTTTTTGAACCATTGGAATAAGGCGGTGGCCACCGATATCCACTTGGATCACTGGTGCAGTTAAAAGTATTGAACCATTCTGTTAAAAGCACCGAGTTGGTACGTAGCTTCCTATGGACGCATCGCTTAAATACTTAGTGGAGTGACAAGAAACGTGGAACCGATGCATATTAGTAACAACACCACATGGTGGTGATATTTGTCTGATAGAGCACACCAATGGTGGGGTGTATGTTCTGTTTTTGGCACATCGGTTACTTTTTAATAATTTTTGCAAAAAAAAATAAAATAGATATTTTAAAATACAAGTCATTTATATATGTATTTGTTTTATAATTTCAGTTTATTTTATAGATGTGTGTGTGTGCCTAACAATATTTTTATGTGAATGATAGGCGACGACGACGAGAGGAGGAGGAGGATCAATATTAGGTCGAGACACACACTTTTGTGCGTAAGTGGGAGGTTAGGGAGAGGGAGAGGGAGAGGGAGTTGTTCCCTCGCTTTGTTTCACAACTGACACGAGAACTTTTGATGGATGTTGGCCTCCTAAACTTTTATCAGGAGGGTACATCCTTTAGGGGGGCATTTTTTTGTTACAACAGTTGATCCATCGCTGGGATCATGAGAAACAGGGGTTGAGGGTCGGTCTTGATTTGTGGTATCATTCCACGAAGGAGGATGTTTATTTCATCACTGTGATGTCTAGGAAGGGGGATTTTTCACCACATTTCCCCGTGCTACCACGTGGTGTTGTAGGAGAGACCCAACTGGCATATATGCAGAGTTTTGTCGATCCACATGTTCATACCACTTCGAACTTCCAGGTTTGTGGTGGTCAGCGACATATAAGTTCATTTCATAGAGAGGACATTAGGTGATTGTGTCTTATTCTCTCGACATTGTCACAATATAGCTCTAATGGGTGGGGCATTAGTTGTTGTATGTTGTATTATGTAGATAGTTTATTGCATAGGCCCCGATTGATTAGGTGGTCAAACATTTTTTTGAGACAATTTTTTTGTGTATTAGATCACCATCACGTTGTTTTATAGGGAACAAGATTCTTCCCATTCACATCAGAGTTATTTATGTTGAGATTTTATGTAATTTCAGAAGTTATTCCTAAGTGTAATTATACTAGGTATTCCTAAGTGTAATTATGAAAGGGTTTATTGATAAGTCATATCTTTTAGGTCTTTTAGAGTATAAATAAAGGTTATATCGAGTCATTTTTTTATTACTCATCGAACATAGATACAAGAGAATAATGCACACTTATCTAGGAGGCTATTCTTGGTTTGTGACTGGGTCTCTTTGGTCTTGATTTCATGAAAGGGCATTGTATGCCATTGTACATGTTAGAGGAATCTATACTGAGGAAAGTTTGCAGGGTTTTCTCCCCTTTGAGGGTTTTCATGAGGATATATCTTGTTGTTTTGTGGATATCTATCTTCCAGTTGTGATCCTTTTTCATATTAAATAATAATATTCACATACAATGTCATCTCTTATGACAATCAACATGGTATCAGAGCGAGACCAGACTTAACTCCCTCACAGGAGGGCCCGGGAAAATAAGAGAGATAGCTTGCATTTTGTGAGAATACTTGTGTTAGAGATAATCATTGGGTAAAAATGAAATGATTTTTCTTGAATGGATACATGGTTGTTTTGTGGAGGAGGGTGTCAATTATGCAGAGCAGGACTGGGCTTGGGTGCAGGAAAATGGTAGATATCTTTGAGTGGAATAGACCAAAAATAAGCCATTGCTGAATTTGAAGATGATAACGATAAGCTTTGCACAGGCCTCTCGTAGAGAAATGTTCGAATTCACTGAGCTCTAATTGAGGGATATTGTGAGCGTGCACACGATAATGCTTACAGGATAAACTAAATGGGTTACATGCTTTCGAGAAACTAATTCATAGATAGTTATTTCATGGATATGATAACCCTTGTATTTACGAGCAAATTCTAAATACTTGTCTGAGGAAGCGAGGCACAAATTTTACCTCCAGCTACTCAATGCTTCGTGAGAATTGGCATAGCTATACATCTACTCGTAGGATCATTGCAGTGAGTTAGCGAACTCTCCTTGGGTTGCTCGTTATTCATTGTGAGATAAATTTGTTCATATCCATGCTACTTGAAAAGATTGTAAACCCTATGAGATGGACCTGATCATGATTGTCTTCCTGTGTAGTGGGGTTTATACTTCATCATGACAGTCTTGTGCACCATCGATGCTCATTAGGAGAGG
>JZKD02S1934042.1:43429-57408 GCA_000966675.3 Picea glauca
GTATATTTTTTGCTAAATATTCAAAAATAGTGTTATTTAACTACAATTATTTTCTATGTATTGAAGTAAAGGTAAACAATGTGTTAAAAATGATGTTCTCCACTATATTTTAAAAATATGGAACAATACACTAATTAAGGAGATACAATTATATGAAAAATCTTAATTTAAAAAAAAATAAAAGTAAATGGTAAAAAATATTTTTAAGATTGAAAGAAGCATGGAAAAATGACTAAAAACATCGTTGAATTAAAAAAAGAAATTTGAAAATAGATGAAAACAAGCATTTAAAAAAATAACGTGGAAACATTGTGGATCGAAAAAATTTAAATATCGAAAAACCACTTAAAAAGGGACGGGGGGTGATACCGGTAGCACCATTTTTAAAAACGGGGTAAAAAATGTGACCCCCCAAAAAACAAGAACTATGTAGAGTTATCGTTAAGTTTGTAACTATGTTTGAGGAGGAGGAGGAGGAGAATCAGATGTGGATGTAGGTTAAGACACATGTGGAAGGGAAAGCAAGAGGATTGATAGATGTTTCCACTGACTCATGTAAACGATATTTTGGAGGAGGAGGAGGAGGACCATGTGGTGGAGTAGAGGATGTGGATGGCTTTGCTAATGAACTAGATGTAGTGGGATCATGAGCAACACCCCTTAACATCTCTATGAGGTCGATGACACCAACTGTATGATGCATCAACAACGTCATGTCATGAGGCAAACTCCTCCATATCGTATAGACATCTTGTACTTGTAATATGTCTCTAACAGGTGCAAGTAGCACTCTATTACTAGTCATGACACGACATAGTTGATCTGCCACCTCTAGCCAGACTCTCCGGTCTAGCCTACATGTACTAGAGGTTGGTCCTCTGCCTACTCCATCACCTCATCCTCATGTTGGGGAGGCTCATCACCAACATATGTACCAATATCTACAAAACAATAGATAACAATAATAAGATAATTGAAACAAAATGTTACAATAAATTACATGTGCATTAAATAAGACATAAAAAAAATGCAAATAGATTTATTAAAACATAACGATAATATTACCTCTCTCATATGTTGTAAATTAGATGTTTGGACATCCTCTCCAATCCATCCCCGCATACGAGTACTCTACAATATCGAGGACATGATTGTCCTCACTAGCCAATAAATCACATACCTCCCTAATGATCGGAGAAATGGGAAACTCTTATTGGCCACTCATGGGCATCAACTTCCCCCACATGTGCATACACACATCAAACATAGGCCTAGCAGGAAAGTGGGGTACTATTGACCGAGTTGCTTGAACCCTCTAAAACATAGTGTAAATTGTTGATTTTGCATAAGAGATGATATTGTATGTGAATATTATTATTTAATATGCAAAAGGATCACAACTGAAAGATAGATATCCACAGAAAAATAAGATATATCCTCACGAAAACCCTCAAAAGGGAGAAAACTCTACAAACTTTCCTTGGTATAGATTCCTCTGACATGTACAATGTCATACAATGTCACCCATAAACACCTAGTGGAAATGAGAAGGATGGCTCGTGATGTGACCCCCTTTCTCTCAACCATGCAACTAAGAACCATTACCCTGGTTTGGTAACCAGATTATGGTAACGTCATACCACTAGATATTCATGGATGTGATAGGTTGGCTTGTGATGAGACCTCATATCCTTCAACTAACGTTTTAAGCATTCTTTATTATATTGTGGGTCCTCTTTATTCAAAGATAAGTGTTTCATTGCTTTCTTGGGTGATCCCTGGGCGAAGCATATGGAAGGTTTATACAAGGATTTTATCTTTTACCCAACATCAACCCCTTTGGGCCTTCAGCCCCTTCTTCCCATAGAATGAGGGACAACCCCTTCTTGGGTCAATACACCCTAAAATCCCAAGAGATAAGTAAATGGAGGGGAATAATGATGGAAAGTGGTAAGTATGGTCAGGAATGGTATGATGGCTTTTCAAGGGAGTTCCTATTCCCCGAGGAAGACCACTTACTAGGGCAGAATGTCAACCACCAAGGTGAAGTAGGGAAAAAGGAATAATGTCCAAGCATATATCATGAAATCTAGAGCAGTGTAAGATACATCATACTCAACTGGCTTAAATATTGAAATTATGCTCACCATAATACTGACTTGTACCTCATGGAGCAAGTCCCACTGCCTTCCGGAAGCCAGCTGATGTGGCGGATGTCATCTGGAAATTTGTGACCATCTGTAGTGGTGAGAAGCGTTTTCCATCTGTGAAAAAGGGTACTGTTGGTCATGTGGTCTCTCGGCACTCCATATCTGCAACCTGAGGGCCTCGAGACATAATCTCCTTACTTATCCACAAAATGGGGATAACATGCTTGTTACAAGATATATGTTTGGTGCCAAGCATAGATATTGTTTATGCACTCGTCAAACAAGGCAAGACTTATATCAAGATTAGATATTGTTTGACATTGAGCAATTATAACAAGGATGATTTTTTTACAGAATTATGTGCATCCATCATTGATGACATTGAGAAAAGGCAATGTAAGATTTTTTACTTTTATTTTTGTATCCTTTATTATTTTTAGTATCATGTTAATTTTTTAATTTTATTTAACATAGGAAAATTATATTTTATTTTACACAATTTTGTTGAACAACTTTCACATATGTTAGTGGGGATTTACTCTACAGAGAATAATATCATGGATGTCATCAACGCTTTTCATATTGAAAAAACACAAGAAGGAAGGAAAAAGAAACAAAATGTAACGGACGTTGAAGCTGCAAGAGTAGACAGAGAAGAACATGAAAAAAGAAATAAAAGTCCTCATTCTAGAAATCCTAAAAGGGTTACATTTGAAAATGAGAAAACTCCAAATGAATATTTTGTTGAGATTAGTCCCAATGAGGTTATCACTCCTTGCAAAAAGAATAAACAAGATAAACACAAAAGAGTGATGATCGATGATGAGTCCATTCCTATTGATTATGAAGAAATAGTTGATTTCGATGAAACCCATTTAAATCATAAGAGGAAGAAAGTAAATGTTGTTGACGATGTTCAAGAAGCCATTGCTAGCTCTAAGTATTATAATGAAAGTCCTAAAAGTAACAGAGGAATAATAACACCAGGTGTTGATCTAGAGGATGGTATTATGAAAACAACACAAAATCCCATTTGAAATAGATTGAGGACAACAAACTTAGTTGATGATGGCCATATATTTCAATTGAATGTGAAACAATTTATAAACCCAGAGAAGGGMAAGAAAAATATATAATTAGAAAAYTGCATCMCTTGSATATTCACAATTTGAAACCATTGATTAGGTACAATYCATATGCACATGTGGTTGACTACCTAGTTCTTGTTGACCCAATGGAAGTTCTTAGGAGGGAATAATTTGATAGATCAAAATGKTTTGAGTACAAATATTATGTGATTGGAGGAAATCATTWTGCAKAGGCTAAAAGAGAATTGATGCAAGAATATCCCAATAATCCTSTTTTTGAGASAGTCAAATGCATAATTTATGTTGGTTTAACAGATTCAGAAGCAAAGTTATTGGAATGGGATCATARCACAGACAATGAGTAYAGAATGTCCATGACTTTCATTCAAAGGGTGAKATTTATCCATCATGAGTTTTCTAAAATATGTCATGGTGAGAGATCAAATGTTGATGCAAATTTTGAAAGCAGTGTTGTATGGAAATAGGCWTCCCACTTGATGATGAAAATGCAAAAGAAAAAAATCACAAAGGAAGTGATGTATTTAGAGTCATGGATAGCTATTTTCAATTGGGATTTAGAACTGGACAGGTATGGCATTTGATAGATGAGATCTTCACCCAATGGGAAAATATTAGTATAAAAAATCAGAGAGTTAAGAAAGCTAAACCATTAATATGTGGCACAAGTAAGACATGTCCTAAAATAAAAAATCTTCCAGATGATGTGACTATAACACCTTGGAGAACAATACAAGGAGTGAAGGATGAGAAACTTATCATAGCTATCTTATCGCATGTAAGGTCGGGTGAATTGTCAATGGAAGAAATGTGTGATAAATTTAAAAAGTAAGTTTGTTGAGTTATTTTTATTTATGTTATGACAAGAAAATTAATTTTTTCAGTTTAACATGTCAATGTTCTAAGTATTATATATATATATATATATATATATATATATATATATATAACATTATTTATTTATTTTATTTAGTCACAAGGTGTATATGAGAATACAAGAGGAAATGGTTAAGATTTTGAATGAAGAAAGTTGAGATGATGTTAAACTCAACTATCGAGATTCAAGCTCTATAGTAGTATTGAAACAATTTTTTGTTGCATTCAAAAAGGTATGCTGATTTATTACATTCATATTATTCGTTTGTAAGTTAATTTATTTATATTTTAATAGTTATACATATGTAACTATATGTTTGTTTCTTTCATTAAAGATGCCAAAGAATAATGCAGGTGAAGTACCTGAAACCTTCAAAAAATTTATTCAAAAAGCCAAGTTTGAAAGAAAAAGAAGGAGACGTGTTCAAACTGTTGAACTTGATGACACCCTTGATCACTACATTCAGAATGGGCTCGACATTGTTCCGTATGAAGTGATATTAGGTGACTGTGAACAACTTGCAAATATTGATCCTAAAAAATAATACTCCCTAGTTATTGTTGATATCCCTCATGGTTATAATATTCAAAATAGTGGATATGATATTGAGCCTTGTACTTACCAAGATTTCAATAAAATGGTTATGGGATTTACGGAAGTCACAACATCACCATTTTGGAGATTTTTGGTATTTCATTCAAACACACAACAAGGATTAGTACAAAATCAAGCTTCAAGGGAAAAGAAAAGACAAGGATGCAATTTATTTGGTAAGATATTGAAAGTGTATGTTTAGCAATTAAGATTAGAAAACAATTTTATTAATTCATAAATTAATTGAATTTTCACTTATTTATGTTATAGGCATAAGCCTAATATTCAGAACTCCAATACAAAACCATTTAAACGTGATTTTGAGAGTATACATCTTGCAACCTGGACAAAAGATGATTCTTATAATTCTATTCTTGTCAATGTAAAGGATGGAGAGATTCATAGTAGTTTATTGGTATACAATGTTGTTGTTAGAAAGCTAACATGTGAGGAAAAGGATTTGAAAGGAGAGATGGTTAACATTTATCAAAAACCACAAGCATTAATTAATTATCTTATATATACATTTTCAAATGAAGGAGATGGGGTTTTCGATTTGTTCTAGGGTTCATGTAAGAATTATGATCTAACATTTATGAAATCATACTTCAATCTTATATTATTTTTAATTCATGTCTTTACAGTATTTAACTTCATTACTTATTTTGTATTTGGTGCTTAGGTACAACATTAGCGTGTTGCTTACATAAAGGAAGAAATTGCATAGGAAAGTGACCCAATGCACTACAGTTTTATTCAACAAATAATCAATGTTATTCCGGTTTTTCTAGATGAAATGCAAGAAGTTGGCTTGAGGAAAGGAGATTTTAGTGAATCAGTGGTGGCAAAAATGTCAAAGGAACCACAAGAACCATTAGGAGGAATGATTGGAAAGGATCACTTTGGAGAACTTGCGGATATCAAAGACCCAATGGAAGAGCAAAATGACACAATGGAACCACAAAATGATGTCAAAGAAGATGATAATTTCTATGTTGAGAATGATGAATTTGGGATATATGATAGTGTTGATGAGTTTTAAGATGCCCTTGAAGACGATGCTCAATTTTGCAAATTTTTTATGAGCTATAACTGTAATGTTTTAACTTTCAGATTTTAAAATAAGAATGAATATGTATCTATTGTTGTTTTATGATGAACCTTTTTATTGTTTTCTTTTTCATTTGATTTGTATGTGAATCACTATACTAGGGAAAAATTTATTAAATGTTGTCATTTTTTTACTACAAATGTATAAAAATATGGAGAAAAAAATGTTACTTTTTTATAAAATTTCACTTTTTTTGTTCAATTATGTCCATAAAAATGCTTTATTTGACATGTTATTTTAAACGGATACGTACCAAAATGTATAGGTTTTTTATTATATATGGTTGTAAAATGTATATTTTTTGCTAAATATTCAAAAATAGTGTTATTTAACTACAATTATTTTATATGTATTGAAGTAAAGGTAAACAATGTGTTAAAAATGATGTTCTCCACTATATTTTAAAAGTATGGAACAATACATTAATTAAGGAGATACAATTATATGAAAAATCTTAATTTTTAAAAAAAAGTAAATGGTAAAAAATATTTTTAAGATTGAAAGAAGCATGGAAAAATGACTAAAAACATTGTTGAATTAAAAAAAGAAATTTGAAAATAGATGAAAAAAAAGCATTTAAAAAAATAACGTGGAAACATTGTGGATCGAAAAAATTTAAATATCGAAAAACCACCTAAAAAGGGGGGGGGAGTGTGGTGATACCGGTAGCACCATTTTTAAAAATAGGGTAAAAAATGTGACCCCCAAAAAAACAAGAACTTTGTAGAGTTCTCGTTAAGTTTGTAACTATGTTAGAGGAGGAGACGAAGAATCAAATGTGGATGTAGGTTAAGACACATGTGGAAGGGAAAGCAAGAGGATTGATAGATGTTTCCACTAACTCATGTAGACGATATTTTGGAGGAGGAGGAGGACCATGTGGTGGAGTAGAGGATGTGGATGGCTCTGTTGATGAACTAGATGTAGTGGGATCATGAGCAACACCCCTTAACATCTCTATGAGGTCGATGACACCAACTGTATGATGCATCAACAACGTCATGTCATGAGGCAAACTCCTCCATATCGTAGAGACATCTTGTACTTGTAATATGTCTCTAACATGTGCAAGTAGCACTCTATTACTAGTCATGACACGACATAGTTGATCTGCCACCTCTAATCGGACTCTCCGATCTAGCCTGCATGTACTGGAGGTTGGTCCTCTGCCTGCTCCATCACCTCATCCTCATGTTGGGGAGGCTCATCACCAACATATGTGCCAATATCTGCAAAACAATAGATAATAATAATAAGATAATTGAAACAAAATGTTACAATAAATTACATGTGCATTAAATAAGACATAAAAAAAAATGCAAAGAGATTTATTAAAACATAACGATAATATTACCTCTCTCATATGTTGTAAATTAGATGTTTGGACATCCTCTCCAATCCATCCTCGCGTACGAGTACTCTACAATATCGAGGACATGATTGTCCTCACTAGCCAATAAATCACATACCTCCCTAATGATCAGAGAAATGGGAAACTCTTATTGGCCACTCTTGGGCATCAACTTCCCCCACATGTGCATACACACATCAAACATAGGCCTAGCAGGAAAGTGAGGTACTACTGACCGAGTTCCATGAACCCTCTAAAAAATAATGTAAATTGTTGATTTTTCATAAGAGATGATATTGTATGTGAATATTATTATTTAATATGCAAAAGGATCACAACTGAAAGATAGATATCCACAGAAAAACAAGATATATCCTCACGAAAACCCTCAAAGGGGAGAAAACTTTGCAAACTTTCCTCGGTATAGATTCCTCCGACATGTACAATGTCATACAATGCTCTTTCAAGAAATCAAGACCAAATAGACCCAGACACGAACCAAGAATAGTCTCCTAGATAATTGTGCACTATTCTTTTGTATTTATGTTCGATGAGTAATAAAAAAAATGACTCATTATAACCTTTATTTATACTCTAAAAGACCTAAAAGACATGATTTATCAACAAACCCTTCAATAATTACACTTAGGAATAACTAGTACAATTGTTACACATGAAATTTACACACCTAGGTATCTCGCCCTAAGTGTCGTAAAGTGTCATATAAGTGTCTCATACACCTTGACACCATGGAATAGCCTATGTCACAATCCATAGTCAATGTGGAGGAGGGATATATTACATGAAGGCCAAAATACCAAGTACAAATGAATTATTATTAATATTCATGGAAAATGAATTGATTAAGTGTGAGAATCAAGTGCACATGAATTATTATTAATATTCATGAAAAATAAAGTAATTAAGTGTGACAATCCACCTCACATTTGGTTTCCTATTTTTTAGGGAAGGTGGAGGATCTCATGGATGGTTGAAATATTCCCTCCTTAAAATCCTTGAGAGATATTTCCTCCCCAAAATCCTTAAGAGATATTCTCTCCCTAAATATATTAGAGATCCATTTCTTAGTGGATCTGATGAGAGATCCTCTCCATGGTGGTTAAGTCTCCAAATCCTATATAATGAGGGGTTTCCATGGAGGAAGGGGGATGTAAAGTATTGTGAAGCATCTAACTTATGATCTCATGAGGAAGGTGTCACTTGGAACATCGGCATTTGGCGTGTGGACTGTTTAAGCAAGGGTTTGGACAAGGAGATCTTGGTGAAGTTGTTGCACTCACATCTATGGTTGTAAGTTTTCTTCATTGTTGTTCTCATTAATATAATATGCTTGACTTGTTTCTTTCAAGTCTGTGTTTGATCTCACATGAACTTGTCTCTAGTAGATATATCTGTTTCAAGCTAATCTCAGTAGAGTAGGAAGTTGGTTGTATCTTTGTTTGTCTACAGGGCTTATCAAGGAGTTCAACATTGGAGCTCAACTCGAACTGTGCAGGGACAAACACTGGTAAAAAGGTACTTATTTTCTCCTTCCTCCTCACACATTATTTTATCTAGATCTAAAAGGAAGTCATTGTCCATGTTAAGCACCTTCTGTCTTAAGAGTTAAGATTCTAGCTCTCAAGAGGAGATCTACCTGTCTGCAGAGAGATTTTCCTTCAACAGAAATTGGCGACTCCGCTGGGAATCAAATCGAAACTTTTAGTTTTGGTTTTCCTCATAGACCTTGTCATACCCTTTGTTATTTTAGACCTTGTTCACCCCGTATGTCTGATTACATATGTTGATTGAATCCTTAGTCCATCACATTCATCTTGATTGACAAAAGTTGAATGAGTTTTTGGGTTTCTTTAACATTTTTCTGAGTTTTCTTAAGCCTAGCGCTCCCCTGCCTATGTTAGCAGGGCACTGGCGCACCCTCTTAGCTTTGAATAGAGCGTTATAATGCTCTGGTGTCCCTTACACCAGAGCGCTAGCCTTTCCTCTGCAAAAAACACCTTCCAGATTTGTCTTTTCTGAGGCCCAGTCTCTGTTTTTTCTATTGCTCAGCTTCTTTGTGCTTCAATACTTCTTCCTATTGACATTTGATACTCTGCTTTTTGAAAATAAGCACTTTGTTGTTCAGATTTTGTGACCTTCTTCCTTATTTTGAGTTTTTGCTTCTGTTGAGAGCTTGGAATCGATCCACTGCTTTCTTCCCTCTTATCTGACTGAGCAAAACTCTGGTGAAGGACATCAGAAATTTGTGAATCATCTCATTTGGTTCTTTGAGGTCATTTTTCTTAGCATCTTTCTTTTGTGTGAAATTCTTGATTTTCTTTGTTATCTTTTGTTTTCTTTTTGCTTCTTGTTTCGATCATAGAAAGAGGGTGTGTTGTTTGTGCAAAATATGCTTATGCTTGTCCGAATCTCCTTGATCTGAAAAGGTAGTTGGCAGGAGAATTTTTGCATTGAATTAATCATCATTCGCATACAAACGACAAAGATACATCTTAGTGATTGGTTTTCATATTAGAAGGCATTTCTGAAATGTTTTAGCATTACATTGGATTTGATTGAGAACAAACTGATTGAGGACATTCCTTATTAGTGTTTGATTGTGAAAACAACTCTTTCTCTCTCCCTTAAATAGGCATTCATTGAAAAGAAACGATTGATTGTCATCTTCTATGCATTTTTGGGAATTGAGTCATCATTCCATCAGTTTCACTTTCATACACCCTTTGAGTAAAGAACAGCTGTAAAACGAACGCTAATTAAAAATTATCTAGAACATTTTTTATTTTTAGGATCTTCCACCAACATTAGACCAGGATTAGCACTTTGGATTAGGCTGTGAGTACAACTCTCCAAAGTTTCCAAAACAAACATTAGCATCCTGAGCTAGGGAGAGTCAAATCCAATTGTCGTATAGGTTTTATGGGATCCCCCTCTCACACAGGGGTTACGCATGAGGTCGCATTTGGGCGAATTACGGAGATTATCCCTCCGTGGTTCAACTGTTTGTAGTGGTAGGATCGTATATTGGGGGTCACTTGAAGGTATACCCACGATTATGTGTGGGAGCCTCTCAGGTTGATTTCGGACTTGTTGTCCTGCCCATACGTTTCGGATCGAACTGTCGACTGTACCCGCCCAGGGACTAACTGCGAATTGATGTCTTTAGTTGCCATAATCTTTAGGGTCTTACACAAGGTGACAGTGAAGCGAAGTCTCACTGTACCTGGAATAGACATTGGTCAAACTCACTCGAGCTCCTTGGAGGGTAAATCCACAATTACTGCGTGGAAGCTTGCACCAAGGTGAAAGTTCGTTAAGCATGTCTCCATTGTAACTATTCCACCATATCCTAGCCCCTTCTTGACTTGATCACGCGACGTTGGATTTCATCACCAACTAGTACGATCATCGAGAGAAGCTTCGTTTTCTTGGTTGATTCCTAGATTCTATTAGCATATGTTGTTTCTTTTTGTTAGTTGACCCTAGATTTTCAGTGTGTTTTGTTATTCTCCAAAATTGATCCTGTAGATGATAAAGGTCTTCGTCGATCACGTAGGATGCAAGGGCTGCCTCCGGAATCCCTCAAGCATAGGTATCCCTGCCTTGGGTTTGAAACATGTCATAATATTTGTTGGATGTTTGTGTGCAACTTCTATCAGGTTCTCCAAGTCCACGCCCTTGCTTTAAATATTTGTAAAGTGTTTCGGCCATCATTCTCTCTTCTGACCTCACACTTTAGGGGGCATTCTGTTACACATGAAATTTGCACACCTAGGTATCTCTCCCTAAGTGTCGTAAAGTGTCATATAAGTGTCTCATACACCTTGTCACCATGGAATAGCCTATGTCACAATCCCTAGTCAATGTGGAGGAGGGATATATTACATGAAGGCCAAAATACCAAGTACACATGAATTATTATTAATATTCATGGAAAATGAATTGATTAAGTGTGAGAATCAAGTGCACATGAATTATTATTAATATTCATGAAAAAGAAAGTAACTATGTGTGAGAATCCACCTCACATTTGGTTTCCTATTTTTTAGGGAAGGTGGAGGATCTCATGGATGCTTGAAATATTTCCTCCTTAAAATCCTTGAGAGATATTTCCTCCCCAAAATCCTTAAGAGATATTTTCTCCCTAAATATCTTAGAGATCCCTTTCTTATTGGATCTGATGAGAGATCCTCTCCATGGTGGTTAAGTCTCCAAATCCTATATAATGAGGGGTTTCCATGGAGGAAGGGGGATGTAAAGTATTGTGAAGCATCTAACTTATGATCTCATGAGGAAGGTGTCATTTGGAACATCAGCATTTGGCGTGTGGACTGTTTAAGCAAGGGTTTGGACAAGGAGAGCTTGGTGAAGCTGTTGCACTCACATCTATGGTTGTAAGTTTTCTTCATTGTTGTTCTCATTAATATAATATGCTTGGCCTGTTTCTTTCAAGTTTGTGTTTGATCTCACATGAACTTGTCTCTAGTAGATAGATATGTTTCAAGCTAATCTCAGTAGAGTAGGAAGTTGGTTGTATCTTTGTTTGTCTACGGGGCTTATCGAGGAGTTCAATATTGGAGCTCAACTCGGACTGTGCAGGGACAAACACCGATAAAAAGGTACTTCTTTTCTCCTTCCTCCTCACACATTAGTTTATCTAGATCTAAAAGGAAGTCAGTGTTCATGTTAAGCACCTTCTGTCTTAAGAGTTAAGAGTCTAGCTCTCAAGAGGAGATCTACATGTCCGCAGGGATATTTTCCTTCAACAATAATTACACTTAGGAATATCTTCTAAAATTACATAAAATCTAAATGCTCCCTCTTAATGAGAAAGGTATTCTATCTGGCATAGATTCTAACATTGTCACCATCCAAATGAGCTCATGACCATTGACTGTCGGACACACGAATATATACATCACAGGAAATCCATAGTGAATTCACAACATGCGTTCAGGGTCGGTGGGTAGCTCTCCAATAGCTACAACATGTCATCATGAAACTATCCAGTTTCCCACAAAAAACTCAGATATATTTATGCATGACATCCAGTACTTTGTGATAACATATGTACCTCGTCTCTTTAACATGCATCCAGGGTTGGTGGGTATCTCTCTAATAGCTACAACATGTCATCATGACATCCACTACCCTGCAATAACATTTGAAGCCATCACTCCCTCTGAAGAGGGACTACGTCGAGCTTGTCCCTAAAGTACTTGAAATTCATCCTTGACAATGACTTTGTCAACACATCCACAACCTGCTCATCGATAGCCACATATTGGAGCCTCACTACTCCCTTCTGCACTATATCCATGATATAGTGATACTTAATTACGATATGCTTTGACTTATCATAAAACACAGGGTTCTTTGACAACTTTATACAACTCTGGTTGTCGCATAAGATACAAGTCGCCTCCATCACAATATTGAATAATCTAGTCAACAATTTCCAAATCCATACTACTTTGCGACTTGCTGCACACGCTGCCACATACTTTTCCTCAGTCGTACTGAGTACTACACATGATTGCTTCTTATTGATCCATGAAATCATACCATATCCCAAAGTGAAGCAACATCCTAATGTACTTTTTCGGTTTGCAACACTATCGGCCCAATCTGAATCTAAATTTCCAAGTAGACTGGTCTTACTGTCTGCAACATACTCGGGCCCATAATCCATTGTACCTTTAAGGTACCTCATGACATGTTTTGTTGCGACCAAATGAACCTTCCTAGGATTCTCCATATACTAACTCAGGGTGTTCATAGAAAAACATATATCTGGTCTCGTGTTCATCAAGTACATCAATGAACCCATCATCTGCATGTATAAAGTAACATCCACGTTCTCTAAAGTCGTATTCTGTAGTAACTTTAGATTTGATACCATAGGTGTAGCCATTGCCTTGCAATCCAACATATCGAACCTCTTCAGGATTTCCAATGCATACTTCCCTTGATTCAAAAATATCTCATCTTGTCTCTGCCATACTTCTAATCCTAAGAAGTAGTGCATCAAGCCTAGATCCTTCATCTCGAACTCTGAAGTGAGTTCCCTTTTGCACCCATCGATGAGCTTCTCATCCCCTGTAAGAAATAGGTCATAATACTAATATCAAGGGGAAACTGTCTTCAACCTTGTAGTAAAGGTTGGTATCTACATTACTCTTGGAAGACCCCAAGCTGATCAAGTAACTGTCTATCTTGACATACCATGCCATGGGTGCCTACTTAAGCATGTATAAATATTTCTTCAATAGACATGGGACTCTTTCCCATTAACAAAAATTTTGTGGTTGCTTTTTTTGGATACTTGGAGCAAGCATCTCATCATAATCTTCTCCCTCTTTTTGGGAAAACCCTCTAGCCACAAATCTCACTTTGTACTTGAACTCAATGTGGTTTGACTTGTCATTTCATTGTCATGGCCAAATATTTCAACAATTAGCATTGATGGATTCTCGATTAATGCTAAAACCTCGTAGATCTCCTTATTGTGAAGTTAGGATCTAGGTTTCAATTTCCTTCTCCTTCGCGCCTCTTCATGTGGTTGGTTCGAATCCCTCTCATCTACGATGTACCAAAAGTCCAAACTCATGTAGATCAATTCACATAAGCTTAAATGATTTCTCCACTCACCACGTAGAGTATTTAATACACCTTCAAGTGTTTTCCACTCACAAATGGGTTCAAACAGATCCACAAAAGGAGAAGATCCATTCTCTATCTCAAGCAACAACAACTATTGTCCACGAGG
>JZKD02S1934053.1:33575-58392 GCA_000966675.3 Picea glauca
TTAGATTTTGCACAGAAAGATAACAGAAACCCGGAGTTAACACCGCGCAAATATTTGTACAAGTACGTATTCACCGACTTAAATGAAGTATTTTTATGTGATTTCCCACACATATTGCAGGAGTGGATAAAAATATTGAAAGACAACCATCCTAGGAATCGAATTAGATAGCTAGAGTGGAATCCTAAAGAGATCATGCAGCTACAACGAGTTGATAATAAGTTTACGTGCACAATAGATTTCTAGCTAGACAACATTGTTGTCGGATTTATCACAGAGTTTACAGTAGACACAGCAAAGTCGTACAGCGTAGCTGAACAAGAATTTTTGAAGGGACATCGAGGTAGGTATATCAGATCATTATATACTTCCATTAAGATATTGCTATATAATAAAGGTGTAATGACTATGGAGTTAGAAAGCTAAACTTCCCTGCGTGCATGGGGAAACGGGGGAAGCATTGATAGGAAAAGGAAAAATGGAAGGAGAAGGGGATAAAGGAAAGAAGGAGGAGGCCTTGGACCCAATTATGATGGACGACAACTAGATCAAGCGGATCATGGCGACAGCTAGAAATACACGTACTGGAGTACCCTACCAATATAAGGTGAACACCAAGAAGAGAGTAGTAGCTGCGAGGGAAGTCTTGGCAATTGACGAAGAGGAGGTAGAGGATCTCCAGGCTGTGGAGCAGATTGAGGAAATCTTGCACGCGACATATGAGAGGAAGACGAGATTTCGAAGAGAGGAAATAGAAGGCAACACTCCTATCCATATCAGTGTCAGTGTGGAACCCATAAACCCATGTGCGACTAACACACCAAGAAGAACACCACCGTTTAGACAACTGAATTTTGAGAGAAGGAAGACAGTAGGAAGTACATCTACACAAGGAACAACAACTGGGGGAGCCGGTTCATGAAGCAATAGTCAAGTATCTACACCGCGTGGAGGTAGTATTTCAACATTCAAGATGGCAGGACATGATCCAACCATCAGGTTACCAGAATTCAAAAGAGAGGCATCGGAGGACCCAGAGAAGCACTTGTTTATCTCTAAAAAGATTTGGGAAGCAAAACAGATAATGGACAAGGACACTAAACTTGCACAGTTAGCTATCACATTAAGAGATCGTGCACTGGATTGGTTTATGAGTTTAGCTGCAAACAGTCTGCCAGGGACAACCAGAACGATTGGAGATATCAAAAAGTTGTTGATAAATGAGTTCCAGAAGTCAAGTTCATAGCATCAATACATGAACGAGATGATAGAGATCAGACATAAACCAGGAGAATATGTATGGGAGATTGACTAGATATTCAAACGACTAAAGGGAAAGCTAAAATACGTCATGACAGATATGCAACATAGGTACATGTTCATCAATTCATTGTTACCACACTTGAAATATCCACTACGACAATAGAAGTTTCAGACGTAGGCAGAGGCTCTTCAGGAAACCCTACAACTGGAAGAGAACCAATATCAAAAGACAGATCCAGCCATCAAGGAGATGAAGGAGGATCTAAAGAACTTAACATTCCAGCTAAACCAAAACAAGAACAAGGAAAAAAGAGAAGTCGTTTCGTGTACCGAATGTAGGACAAAAGGACACCATAAGAACGAATGTCCAACATTCGCATAGTACATGGCAACAGGAATTCCAAATCCATTACCAACAGGACTATGGTGCGAGATCTGTAAGAAACAGGGTCACGATCCATACCATTGCCCAATGATGCAAAAGTACCAGACAGTACCGAAGAGCTCGTATTGCATCTTTTGCAAGTCAGTAGGCCATGATGACAAAGATTGTAGAACCATGGACTTGACGAGGGAAAGAACATCAAATGCATATAGGGTGCAGGTAGAAATGATGATTGGGCAAGCCACACCCCAGTTTAATCAAGTACTAGCCCCGTAAAACACTGCGCAACAACCATACAACACTGCACAGCCGCAGTATAATACCACGTAGGCACACTATAATACCGCGTAGTATAACCAAGCGCCTCAGTATTACGCATCGCGAGGGGATCGAGCTGGCTACAGAGGCGGAGGAAGAGCAAGAGGAGGCTTTGGAAGAGGTAGAGGACTAGTGGTATGTCACAATTGTCAACAACAAGAACACTATTCAAGAGAATGTCCACTTCCACCAGTGACCTGTATGTATTATCACGCATCAGATCATGACACAGAAGAATGCCCGACACTATTAAGGAAGATACATGAGAAGAGAAATCAAAACAATCAGAATGTTCAGTGGATTTCAGCAGAAGCAAGGGATAAAGGAAGAAACATCAACATAGTTACACAGGGAGGACCTAAAACAGGAAACGACGCAGTATGACAAGAGCCAACACAACACCAATGGGTGAAGAAGAATGTCAAACTAAGGAAACAGTTTGACGCACAGAACAAGAAGGAGATATTCAAGCAAGCCAGACAAGAATTTATGAATCCAGACATTGCATCGACATCAACCGTGCAACATAGTAAGGAAGTACAAAAGTACGAGATGCCTCCATTGTTGGATCACACCAAAGGAACACAGCCCATGGGACAAGTAAGTACCATTAAGGGTTTTTTGCAATCCTGTATTAGACTACTAAATCATCCATCCTTTGTTAAAGTATTACAAAACATGCTAGAAAGATGTACCGTAGAAGCAGAAGGAAAGTTAGAACAAAAAAGATTTAATCACCTACATACAAGGAGGAGAACAAGTAGGGAATTCAGGTTGAGCGCTAAAATTGGAGATTTTAACATGGGAGATATCATATTGGATTTATGATCCAAAGTTAATGTATTACCCAAGAATACATCGCAATGTATGGGGGAGCCCACATTAGGATATTCATCGGTTTAGCTGAAACTAGCAAATCAACATAGAGATCTACTAATTGGAAGACTAAAAGGAGTAACAGTAGACCTGGATGGAGTGCAGACTAAAGCCAACTTCGAAGTAATCGAGATAGTGGATGGCACAACACCTTATCCAGCATTGCTTAGGTTGGATTGGGCGTTTGATAACCAGGCCATAATCAACTTCAAGACGAGGAAGATGACCTTCGAGTCAGGAGAATACATAGTCATTGCGCCATTGGACCCATTAGAAGGGGAAAGGTTCGTAGAGCCTACTTGCTCGGACCTAGAGGAAATTAACTAGTTGTATAAAACAACTGTGTGAGATGAATATTATGTAAACCCAACTGCAGATGGGGTACTTAGTTGGCGAAGCATCACCTCATGTGCATCAGACTCAGATACGAGCTTACAAAATTGGCAACAGAGGTTACACGAGGTCTCCACAAGGAGATGCGCAAGAATAGACCACACATTAAGATGGGTAGGTACGAAGATAAGGGAACCTCCCAACTTCCATGGGGTGAACAAACTAGAAGCGGTCTTAACACGGTACAAATATCAAGTGTTAGAAAATCAGAGACTCTTATCCCTAGATATAGCACTCAAGGCAACACCTGCGAGATGGTGGGGTGTGCACAAAGAAACAGTCAATGACTGGTACCAATGTAAGCGGTTACTACGCATTAGGTTTGGCGCAGAACAAGGATGCAACCAACGACAGAAATATGATGGACAAGGCGCACCAGCTGAACACTTGGAGAAGTGCAGAGTGCTATGGAAAATGACACCACCGAAGGAATGGCCTCACCATTTTGTACACACATTAAAGGGCATCCCAACAAACTGGTATACAGACCAAGAACTGCATAGAGGAACTACGAGTTGGACAATATTACAGCAAAAATTTACAGTCACTTTCTCATTTGAGCATGAGAACCCCAATATAGACGCAACACCTAAACAAATTAGAGGGGTGATATTCATTAAGGAACCAGAAGTTGAACTTCTGACAGAAGACCAATAATAAAACATACAAAGAGTGAAATAACTATTGTCATGCTACCATGTGCAGGAAGAAGCACCAGATGAAGATGACCCGCGCGATATTCAGATTAAGGAAGTTGAAGGCAAGAGAGAAGTGGAAGGTCCACCTCTGGAATCAGAAGTAATTGTTGCACCGATCAAGGTGAAGAAAGTCAACATCAGGACAGTTGAGAATCCCAAAATGGCCAACATTGGAGACTATTGGGATGAGCAAACAATGGAAAGTATAACAGAGTTACTACACGAGTACATCGACCTATACCCAACAACGTTCATAGAAATGAAAGGCATAGCAGGAGAGTTAGGCGAAATGAAGATACTGCTCAGAACTGAGGCAAGACCGATCAGACAACGACCATACAAACTAAACCCGATATATAAGAAAAAAGACAAAGCCGAGATTGATATGATGTTGGAGGTTGGAATCATAGGACCTGTAGAAGAATCAGAATGGATAAGCCCGATGGTATTTCAGTAGAAGAAACGAGGGGGGATAAGAATACGTGTCGACTTGAGGAAGTTGAACGATGCATGCCTACATGACCCGTTCCCTACCCTGTTCACAGATGAAGTCCTGAAGAATGTAGGAGGACGAGAAGCTTATTCATTCATCGACGGATTCTCAGGATACCATTAGATCAAGATAGCACCAGAAGATAGAAAAGACCACTTTTGCCACAGAATGGGGATCCTACCAGTATACAGTCATGTCATTTGGACTGAAGAATGCACCAGCAATATTTTCTAGAGTAGTCATAGTTGCATTTAAAGAATTTATCCACTAGTTCCTAGAGGTATATATGGATGATTGGACAGTCTATAGTCTGTTGAAAGACCATGTAGAGGTCTTGCGGCTGATGTTAGAAAGATGCAGGCAGTGCCAGATATCATTAAATATCAAGAAGTGCATCTTCGAAACACCTTTTGGGATACTATTGGGCCATATAGTATGCAAGCAAGGCTTGCTATTAGATCCGACCAAGATTGCAGTAATTGTTAACCTGCCACCACAAAAAACAGTCTGACAATTGAGAGCGACATTGGGACACACAAGATACTACGGGAAATTTATAAAGGGGTATGCGCAGATCACTGTGCCAATGGAGAAATTGCTAAGGAACGACACAAAGTTCCAGTGGAATGAGGATTGTCAGCACGGTTTGGATACCCTGAAAGAGAAGATGGTAACTGCACCAATACTAATATTCTCAGATTGGGAAAAGACATTCCACGTACATGTAGATGCATCAGCCATACCACTTGGATCTATTTTGGCATAGCCAGGAGCAGGAGAATTGGACCACCTGATAACATTTGCTAGCAAAAAACTATCAGAATCGGAGCAAAACTACAACACCACAGAGAGGGAAGTCTTAGCTATGGTCTATGCGCTTCAGAAATTTGGGCATTATTTAATGGGGAAACATTTCAAGATGTTCATAAATCATTTCGCGCTCAAATACCTCGTCAACAAGCCAATGTTGGGGGGGAGAATTTGTAGATGGTTATTGTTGTTTCAAGAATTTGACTTTGAAGTGATAGTCAAACTAGGAAAGTTGAACACATGACCTGATCACCTATCAAGGATCACTAACGGAGAGGAACCCATGAATCTAGAGGAAAACTTTCCCAACGCATAGTTATTTTCAGTCCGGATAGTCGATGGATACTTCGCATACATCATACAGTACTTGGGTACAGGGACTGCGCCACAGGAATACAACACTGCGCAGAAGAAAAATCCGGCAATCAAGGCTGCAGACTATCAGTTAATTGCAGGACACTTATACAAAATGGGTGCAGATAGCATCTTGAGAAGATGTGTGCTAGAACAAGAAAGACCAAGGATCTTAGCAGAAGCCCACGAGGGAATAACAGGAGGACATTATGCAGGCAAAGCTCTCGTGCGCAATATTATGGTGGCCGACCATGCACAGAGACTCAAAGGACTACTGCCAAAAATGTGATGTATGTCAGAGGGTTGGTAAACCGAATAGAAGGGACGAGATGCTCCTCCGACCACAAGTAACTTTGCAGGTATTTGACAAATGGGCAATAGATTTTGTGGGACCAATTAACCCACCAACAAAAAGGTCAGGAGCGAGGTACATTCTCACTACGACGGAATACCTGACAAGATGGGCGGAAGCAGCACCAATAAAAGATTGCAGCATAGAGATAACAACACACTTCCTGTTTGAGCAAGTGATCACTAGATTTAGTTGCCCGAGGATTTTGATGAGTTACCAAGGCACTCACTTTATTAACAGTACTATTAAGGCTATGACTGAGGAATTTGAAGTTCAGCATCAAAAGAGTACACCATATCATCCTCAAGCAAATGGAACAGTGGAAGCCTTTAACAAAATTCTTGAAAATGCACTAACAAAGATTTGCAACGTAAATAGGGATGATTTGGAATTGAAGATACCAGCAGTATTGTGGGCATATAGGACCACATGCAAGAAATTGATAGGAAAAATGGCATTCAGATTGGTATATGGACAAGAAGTTGTGGTGCCATTAGAATTTTTGGTACCTAGCCTGCGCGTAGCAGCAATTACAAACATGACAAAACGAAGTGCAGTACAGGAAAGACTCAATCAGCTGATGATCATGGAGGAAGATAGGATTCTAGCAGGGTTCCACCAAGAAGTACAGAAAGCAAGGGAAAAATATTTGCATGGCATACGTATCAAGATAAAGGATTTCAACGAAGGATACTTAGTCTTAGTGTACGATAGTAAATCCCTCCATCACCCAGGAAAACTCAGAATGCATTGGTTAGGACCATACGAAGTAAAGACTGTCACGAACGGGGGAGCTGTAAAGATGAAGGATTTAGGAGGAACATAACTCAAAGGGATGATCAATGGAAGCCGACTGAAGCTGTACACGGATAATTGACCTCCTGGCATTTAAAAAAAAAAAACACAGAGGAGATACCGCGCCGGACAGCAAAAGATAACAACAAAAGCATAGTACGTCGAGAAGAAAATGAGTGCGCAAACTCAAAAATGATAGCACAACGGAGAAAAGGCCAACGTTCACTACAAAGCAAGAAACAAAGAGAAAGCAAAAACAATGGGAAAGACGGATACGACAAATAACCACCAACGGACGATGGCTATCAAACTTAAATAACATAAATAATTGACGGGACGTCGCATTAATTGCGCCAACTAGCAACGGCAAGGGAATTCAATAGATAGCACGCGGGAAGCATCAGTTTAATTAAAACTCAAATTGGGTAACGTCTTCGAGAATCTTCACACGATTCTTATATAAGCTAGTACGCGGGATTGGGGAGGTTATTGAGAAATTAAGAAAAGCATAGAGCAATAGAGTATACAGAGCCGAGAGCGAAGTTTGCAGAGGTTACAGAGGCCACTACGTTCGGTGGACAAAAACCTTATCACCATGGCACCACCCAAACAGGGAGAACCGAACCAGACTAGCAGACAACCCCGAAGCAACGCCAAATCCCCACCACAAGCACAAGGAAGCGAACAACAGCCACTTCAGCCTCCAGAAGTTGTCAGTGTGGTGGAAATCTCGTCGCCAGATATGACACCAGGAAGCCCCACACATATTGTGGAGGAAACCCAACAGAAAACACTAGTGGGCATGGACATGGATGTACCAAAAGGGGGATAGGGACAACAGGTTGAGGACTCAACCAATCATTCACACCCCAGAAACCCTGAAGAATGCCCAAGAGTTAATGGGACGGTCCCGAACCAGGAAGAAACGATCGCGCCAGAAAGGTCACTCACAACTACGTTGGAACAGCCACAGGAGGGCACAGTGGAAGATGTCATCGATCAACCAAATGAGTAAGTAGAAGAGAGAACAATGGAGGTTGGAACCTCGAGTCAACCACCACAGGGAAAGGCCAAACAACCAGTACCAAGGTCATCGAGCATGCAGGTAGCTACAACCTTTGTCTTGTCACGCATTCCAGAAGGGGTATGTATAGCAGGAAATATGTTTGGCCACGTGGAGAAATTGAGGTACTCAGACCATGACGTGACGAACACAAACAAGTTCCCAGAGTTTGCCAAGAAAGTTTGCCTACAGACTGTGGGTATAGGACCCTTTGGCAAACCAATTAACCAACCAATCCAGTGGGTAGTCGGATTGGTAAAAAATGGGATTCTATCCCTATTGGACATCTCATACTTTGGTAGGGGCGAATACGCAAGCAACTGCGTCAAGCAGCTAATGACAGTCACCCATGGAGGATACTTGTGGTTGAAACAGTTCATCTCAATAAACGTAGAGCTCATTGCATACATCACAGGGCTTCCATCACAGGGGGGAGGAACCCACACAGTTCCTCGAGGACAAGATGAAGGAGAAGGCACTGGCTGAGGAAATGAAGAAAAAGTATGGTACTGAAAGGGTGTCGCGTAAAATCATAATCAAGTGTATTAGTGATGCAGCGACAAGAATGGGCACAAAACTTGTGGCATGTAAATTACTCAGGAAATTTCATAAGCAGGAAGTCCCTGCTGGGGTTGTTGCAACTGCAACATAGTGTGCAGAGGGCACCACACTCAGCTGGGCCCTGTATTTGTTGAATTTGTTCCTGGATGACTGCAAGGACGCGTAGGATCTGGGGACATAATTTCACTATTCATGGATACTCATCATGATCGCCTTGATCGGATGGAAGGAGCCTAAGTATTCATTCTTTGTCACAAGATCCAATCCTTACCACGCAACGCGATACCTATCGTTGGGGTGTGCTTCAGACCCCAAGAATAGAAAGACGAATGCAGCCATATCCGAAGGATATCACAACGGCCTACAGGAGAGCATCGCCAACACTTGGCAAGTGACGTCGTAAGTGGTCGCACAATATCAGGGCATAGCCAACTTCAAAGTGACTAGGCATGCAATGTGGATCCAGGCACGGAAGGATCCTGACAATAAATGGCTACAACTGCGCTACTGCATCAAGGAGGCAGACATAGAGATGGCCACCAAGGATTGGCATGATGACCAGAGGATTCTAGTCCTGAATCAAGAAATGCCCCCAAGTATGGAGGAGGAGGTAGGACAGGGACAGACACTTGTCGAAGAGATAATAGTGCCCAAGAAGCCAAGGACAGGCCAGAACAAGGTGCAACAAAAAAAGGGGGGGTGTCCAAGAAAGGCAATCAGGCGGGGAATAATAACAACACCCAGGCGCCACAGGTACAAGAGAAATAGATTGAGACAACATAGGGAACAACATCAAGTGCTACTCAATAGGAGCAAGGATAGACCAAGAGGCTACTCATACAAATGGGGGGTGCGCAAGAAAGCTAAGGCGCACAGAACGCCCTCAGAATACACAATCACGGAGGACGATGCGGACATGGTGGCCCAAATGGTCCAGGATCGCATAGTGGAGGATTTTGACAATGCTTAGCACCAAACAGACAGGATTGAGGAGGAGATGGAATACATGAGGCAGCTCCTCCAGTAGCTCAAAGAAACAGAGGGGGTCGACAGAGGAATAGAATTAGTTTTAGCAGCATCACAGGCAAGAGGCGAGGCTGGATCGAGCGAGCAGGACATGATCTAGACAACAACACAGTCGAGCTCGACATTTCATGTCACATCCAACATGTTGTGCATGGATGAAATCGTGGGGCAGACACCCCTGAAGGATTTGGCCCAAATACACTTGGTAATGACGCAGATACCAACCAAGGCCTTATATAAACTGTAAGTTAGCGTCGCACAGGAGGTACAGTCACGTGCATGCATAGACGCAGCGAAATTGCAGCAGACAAAGGACAATCGGGATGAGTTGGAATTGGTACTCGAGCAGGCTAAGCTCGAGACCAAATATGAAAAAGACCACGCAGATAGGCTGGAGCAGGAATTGGCCGTAGCCTATGAGAAAATCCCAAAGAGCACGCAGACGGCAGAACTCATGGCAACATAGAAGATTGATCAGATTATGCAGACAATTGATCAATACATACATGAGATCGAGCACCTCCAAGAGCAGCTCATACCTACCACTCCACCAGAGGTGAAGGAGCAGAGGAAGCATGAGGCAACACCGCAGATAAAGGAGATGGAGCAACAAGTCCATGCGGTGGCCGACATGTTCAAGAAGGCGGCACAACTATGGACAAAGCTGGAAGAGGATCAACAAGTCTAGCAGTGGGACGAGGAAGAAGAAAGGATAAGCACAAATATCCATGACCTCAAGCAAAGCAGAAGACAATGTCGATCATGGAGCTCATCAAAGGATTGCAGGATATGAAAAAACTACAGGCGGAACTCATAGTTGCACAGACACAGAAAAAGGAGTGCTAAGCTCAAATGGAATCGCTCTAGGAGCGGGCAACAAAGGTCATTGCACAGGCGGAAGACGCAAAGAAGAACATGGCACAAACTTAGGCAGAGTGCACAGGGATGATCAATGACGAGATTGTAGTGCAGTTATTAGGCGCACTCAAGGAGAATACTACGCAGGGCCAAACACAAGTAAAGGATCTCACATAGAAGTTCTAGGTGATCACAAGAGACATCGATGAAGTGCACAAGGTTTAGGTGGCTCGGGACGAGCCACATGTCAGTGTTGGGGGCTTGTTGGATGCAGGTTGAATCCGAAAGAAAGGCTATCTTTGGAAGAGAAATATGCAAGAGGAAAAAGAAAATTGGAAGGAAAAGCAACACGTGTGCATGCATGGAAGACCTAATGACGCTAAGGTTAGGGTTTTTGTAATGCATTGTAATGGCTGGTAAACCGAAGATATAAATAAGTAGTACTTAGGAGAGAGGGGAGAGACACATAGAGGGATAGAGAGGAAGGGAATTGTAGGGATTGTATGAGTCATTAAGCTGGTGAGCTAGAGAAGGTGTGAGCGACTCGATCCCAAGGGTTAGATCGCAGGCTGAGGAGCCTGGTGCGATCTAGTCAACCTCACAAGGATCGAGGAGCTTGTGGGAAAGAGGGAGAACTAAGATTGTAACCACACATGGTGTGGGATATTTCCAAACTATAATAAAATCTTGAGAGCCAGATATTTGTGGACGTAGCCCAAGAAGGTGTGAACCACAGTAACACTGTGTTATGTAAATGGATGAATGTATATTTGTGTCTGATTAGTCGATGAATGTTAAATGAATGAAGTAACTAAGTAGATTTGGTATGTTGCATGCATGCATAGAATGAATGTTATAACTAGATGTTAAATGGACTGAATAAAGGTTAAGGTGCACAAACACAGATCTCTCTCAGTCTCAGGTTGCAAACACCTGAGTATTGCAGCCACCCATAGAGCTATCTTGGGTGAGATTGTGCAGTGCACTTCATGTACTACGTTGCCTTCTGGTTTACCAAAGGGGTCGATAGTATTTAAGGGCTTTTGTTGGGAAGCTTCTTAGTTCTGAACCAGGGTCAATCTGTAATGGTCAATGGGAATCACAATACCCCATAAGAATCCCTCAATACCAATAGAAGAAGAGTAGATAGACAAAAGGAAAACCAACACCCACTTTAAATTCCTTGTGAGTTCTATTCTTGTCAGCATAGCTTTTTTGCCTGTCTTGGGCAGCCTTCAAATTTTGTTTAATCTTCAGCATTTGCTCTTCCATTTCCTTAAGCAACTCTGACCCAATCACTACCCTATCAGCTGGGTTGTCCCAACTTACTAGGGTGTTGCACTTTCTGCCATAAAGTGCTTCAAACGGGCTCATCTTCAATGATGCTTGATACCCATTGTTGTAGGCAAACTCTACCAAGTGTAGGTAGTCTTCCCATATGGATGGTTTGTCCATCACATACATTCTTAACATATCTTCTATCACTTGATTTACTCTTTATGTTTTTCCATCAGACTCAGGATGATAAGTTGTGCTGAAGTTCAGGTTCATTCAAACCCCTTGAATAATCCTTTCCAAAACTTTGAGGTAAACTTTGGGTCTTTGTCAAACACAATTGTCTTGGGTATGCCATGCAAGCATGCTACTTCCCTCATATAAATATCAACAACATTAGTTGGCTTGTGAGTAGTCTTCAATGGAATAAAATGGGAAGCTTTCGTAAGCTTATCCACCACCACCATGATGGAATCATGTTGCTTGTTTGTTCTGGGTAAACCTGTGATGAAATCCATTGTCACCACCTCCCACTTCCACTCAGGAATGGGTAATGATTGGAGCAACCCAACTGGGTGTCTATGCTCAGCCTTGACCCTTTGACACTCCAAGCATTTAGCTATGTATCTGCAATTTCTTTCTTCATGCCTGGCCAATAATATTGGCTCTTGACCGTTGAAACTATTTTTTGATATCCAGGGTGCCCAGCATAAGGCACATTATGCATCTCTTTCAAGATCATACTCCTCAATTCGTGAGAACTGGGTACATAAATTATGTTCATGTACAGGAGTATTCCATCAACTTCTAAGCTATAATCTTTTATTTTCTACTGCATTTTACCTTGCTGCAATTTTGTTACCAATTCCATGTACTGCGTATCTGCTTTTGCAATCTCATAAATTTTTCCTTTAAGATCCGTCTGATACATGCTGATGGTTGTAGCATGCAGTTCATGCACTCTCCTGCTGAGTGCATCAGCCACCTTGTTCTCCTTTCCTTTAATGTGCTTGATATCAAAGTCATATTCACAGAGGAATTCCAACCATCTACTCTGCTTAGCATTCAAAGTAGGTTGATCAAACAAATACTTCAAACCATTATGCTCTGTCCTCAATTCAAACCTCTTTCCCATGAGGTAGTGCCTCCACTTCTTCAAAGAGTGCACTATGGCTGCCAACTCCAAATCATGAGTGGTGTAGAGCCTTTCATGCTCTTTCAATTTTCTGGATTCAAAACATATCACAAACCCATTCTAGCTGAGGACTCCACCCAATCCTTCTTTGCATGCATCTGTGCAAACCACAAAATCTTTATTCGGATCTGCAATCTTCAGAATTGGAGCACTGATTAACAACTGCTACAATTGTTGGAAGCTCTTTTCACATTTTGTTGTCCATTGAAACTTCTTCCCCTTCCTTTGCAAGGAAGTGATGGGATGAGCTATTCTCGAAAACCCAGCAATGAAGCTTCTATAGTAGCCAACTAGACCCATGAAGGATCTGACTTCTGTCTTGTTTTTAGGTGCTATCCACCCTTTAATGGCCTCAATATTTTCATGGTCCACTGCTATCCCTTCTTCGGATATGATATGCCCCAAATAGTGAATTATGTTTTGATAAAATGAGCACTTGCTCAATTTGGCATACAGCTAATGCTCTCTTAGCACTTGCAACACCATCCTCAAATGATGCTCATGCTCTTCCTCTATCTTGGAATATACAAGGATGTCATCCAAAAAGACAATGACAAACTTGTCTAAATATTCTTGGAAAACACCATTCATTAAGCACATGAAAACAACCGGTGCATTTGATAACCCAAATGGAACCACTGTGAACTCATAATGACCTTACCTTGTCCTGAAGGCGGTCTTCCTGATGTCTTCCTCTTTAATCCTTACCCGATGGTATCCTGACCTAAGATTTATCTTTGAAATATCCTAGCATCCTTCAACTGATCGAAGAGATCATCAATCCTTGGTAGAGGATACTTGTTATTTATAGTCACTTTGTTCAACTGTCTGAAATCGATGCACAATCTCAATGTCCCATCTTTCTTCTTCACGAACAAGACTGGGGCACCCCAAGGTGACACACTTGGGCGTATATACCCCTTCTTCAGAAGCTCTTCAAGCTTCATTTGCAACTCCTTCGGCTCTGGTGTACTCATTATGTAAGGAGTCTTTGATACTGGAGCTGCTCCAGGCATTAAATTTATAGAGAAATCAATATCTCTATTTGGAGGTAGTCATGGTACCTCCTTGAACATATTTTCAAAATCTTTCAGGACTGCATGATCCTCTAGATTTGGCACCTTATCCTTAGGTGCTTCTTCCATATGGGCTGCAAGTATTTGACAACCCTTCCTGTAACACTTCTTTAGCTGCATTGTTGAGATTTCTCGGACAGTAACTGCATTGGGAATTCCTTGTACTGCTCTTTGATTTCCTTCCTCATCCAAGTAAGTGAATGCCTTGTTATGAAGTCTAATATGGCATGGTGTGTGTCCAACCAATCCATACCAATTAGGCAATCATATGATCCCAAAGGCAAGATGTTCAAATCTGCCTTGGTACTCAATCCATTCATGCCCATTGGACGTGATTTAACCAACTCAACAACCTTTCTCTTGGCTCTTGTAACCAGCTTCACCAACCAAGATTCCCCATGCTTGCTTCTTAGTAATTGAAATCTTTCCACTACCTTAGGATCTATATAGCTATGACTAGCCCCCGAGTTAATTAAAATAGTAAAGGCATGGTTATTGATCATACCTTCAACTGCAATCATGTGTGATTGAAACTCACCTTGCTTGTTGTCCAAGGCTGCATAGATCCTTGGTACTCTTCTTCCCATGTCCTCCATTTTTTCTGCTTGTTGAACATGGTGAACAACTCTCACCCTGTCCTTTCTGCGAGGGAAATCTCTATACTTATTATCTCCATTACAACCCCAACATTGCATAGTTGTCTGCCTTGGCCTTTGCCCACCTACTTCAACCATCCCAGGCTCCCTCAAAACTGGTTGTCCTTGAGGAATATTTCTGAAAAAAAGGTGGCTTGTTTCCCTTCTTCCTCTGCTCCCTCTTAAACTTCTTCTTGTCTTCCCAAGATTTTTGGAAAGTAGGCTTTCCTTTTTGCTGATCATATAAGCATTTTTCTCTCCTTATAGTTTCCTCTAGAGTCTTGGGATCATCATATTTGATTTTATCACTGATGAAAGATGGCAGTGCACTCAGATATCTCTGGATCTTGACTGCCTCATCCTCAATGAAAGGGACATACTTCAACAGCTCTAGAAATCTCCTCTCATATTCATCTATATTCATGCTGCCCAGTTTAAGTTCAAACAACTCTTTCATCTTCTTGTCATAATATCTCTTGGCTAAGTACTTCTTTTCAAAATGTTTCTTGAATTCCTTCCAAGTGACATTTTTCTCCTTGAGGCATTGTACTTGCACCAGTTGATCCCACCATATGGATGCCTTTCCTTTAAGTTGGTAGATGGCAATTCTTCCCTCTACATCAAAAGAATAGTTTTGCAATTGGAAGTACTTCCTCATGCCTAGCAGCCATGTCTCGACATCTTCATCATTTTTATGCTCTCCATCAAAAGTAGGAGGTTTGATCTTATTCATTTCTCATTTCAACTCATCCACCCCATACCTCCTATGTTTCCTGATAGAGGATGAACTTGAGCTACTGTGCGCTCTCCTATGGGAATTCTTTTGGGAGTGCTGGTGATGTTTGCTACCAATTCTTCCTCTTCTTTCCTCATCGGGGGACCTGTGGTTCTCTGATTTGTTGGATACACTTTCCTTATCCAACTTCTTTTCAATTATTTCCAGGCTCCGCATTAACTTCATATTAAAGTCTTCATGTTGCTCCTTGGCTCTCTTAAGCCTTTCGTTATCTGCCTGGTGAATTTGGACATCTTTTTGCAAATTCTTAATGATTTTCATTAGGCTCACTTCTTTATCTATTTCTTCTCCATGCCGATTGGAGTTTGTTTCTTCAATTCCCAAATGGACATCCATTCCTCTAACTTCATTCTTTGAACTGTAAGCATCTTATTCTTCCTCCATTTCTCTGCACTATGGAAAAATTCGGTTTGGTTTTGTCAATTGTTAACTCTGAAAAATGTGCAGTCAACCAAATTTTTGTCAAGGTATTATACTTAATAATTCTCTAGAATAACTTAAACAATCTTATTCAACAAAAGAATATCGGACTCTATTTTCTGCGGGTCTTTGGTCGATCAAGAATCCCCACGGTTCTATCTCTGAGCAATGTTCTATACTTACAATTCACTTTCGGGTGCTAGCCCCTTTTCTTCAGCCCTTAATTCGCATGTGACCACGGTTGTGACCAAGTGCTAATATTTGGGTGCTTATCCAGAGTTTTGAAACTTCGAGGCTCTAGAGCTTCGAAGGTTTCCCTTTTCGCACATCACAAACAACATAAAACATTGAACTGGTGAATTCACGAAGGACGGTGGATCTACGGTCCACATTCTCTGTTCAGATCTACGATGTACAAGAACTCTGGGACTCCGGGCTTCGACGGTTTCCAAAGCACATCACAACAAATCTCTCGGAGTGTCGCATTGGTGAACTCACGAAGTGGGGTGGTTCAACGGTCCTCGACTTCCCATCATCCAATGGTTGATATTTACTACGGAACTCCAGACTTCGTGGTTTCTAGACTGTCCATACTCTCAATCTTTCCAGAGTGCCAAGTCTCTGGACTGCTACATCTGTTGCCAAGTGTCGTTCACTGATCAATGGTCGAGATTAACTCTGGCCCTACGGTCTTTGCAACTTTGGAGCTTCGGGGTTCAGGGACTTCAGAGGAATTCACATCTGCACACCCCAAAACTCTCGAACTGTGAATCTCTGAATACTTCCACGTCACCCCCAGGACGTCATCACGTTACGTTACTTCGACGTTACGGAACTTCAGGGATTTCTTCCTCCCACTCCATCACGAACCATTTCTTCCAAAGTGTCAAGTCTCCGGACCTTGGGATTTGATGCCACGCATCCCCTATGACCATCAAGGGCCCTACTAAGTGCCACGTGGTGAAATACTAGAAGCAGACAGGTGGCCCAATATGGCAGATGACACTATCACGTTCTAACTGGCATTTCTATCTTCAAAAGGTTCTTAACTCATTGACACATGGCACACATCCAATGTGTCCACGTCATCCCTGGTGACGTCAACATGCCATGTCACTTCGGGCTTCTAAAGATTTTACACTTACACACTCCAATTCTCTCGAACGCCGAACTCCCGAACTTCTTTACTTTTTGGGGTCCACATGGTACAATTGTCAACAATTAAGGTGGTGGCACTTGGCATGTCTAGGAAGGGTCTACATCACCACTAGCGACGTCATCATGCCACGCCACTTATGTTCTTCGGCTTCGGGACGTCGGGCTTCAAGACTTTTCACACTAGCACACTCCAATTCTCCCGAACGTCGAACTCTCAAACAAGTTGATCTTCTGACGCGCGTCCCTTTTGATGGACAGTCCGAATCAACTACGGACTTCAGGACTTCGGGAGTTTTCGCCTTAACATAATTTGTTTCTCCCGAACGTCGAACTCTCGAATACACCGATCTGCTGACACGTGCCCCTTTTTTTATGAACGGTTCGGATTAACTCCGAACTTCGGGACTTTGGGCTTCAGGAGTTTTCACACTAGCATACTTTGTTTCTCCCAAACGTCGAACTCCCGAATACATTGATCTGCCGACACGTGCCCCTTTTTTATGAACGGTCTGGATTAACTCTGGACTTTGAGAGTTTTCACAGTATCATACTTTGTTTCTCTTGAACGTCAAACTCCCGAACTGTTGTGAGATCTATGGCCCACAATCACTTGCGCGCAGATCTAACAATTGAGATTTGTTTTTTCACTGCTGCACCTTACCTCTTGCTCTAGGCTTGATCTAATGGCTCTGATCTATCCTTGGTCGATCCAACGGTCAATCACTTCTCCCCAAATCTACGATGTAGATCCACTCTGGAACTTTGAAACTTCAGGCTTCGGCCCCTTCTGCTCTATCACACATAAACTTCGTTGAAGTTGCGAAGTCCGAAGTACTTAGGAGTTAACTTTCCTGAACCTTTTCTAGATATGATGACTATGAAGGGTCTTCCTTCTCCCGAATAGATCCTATGACCCAATTTCAAACCTCACGGCCCAACACAATGGTTGTTGTGGCTTCCTTCCTCTATAGGTTTTCTTGAACTGTTATACTTCTTGAGCTTCTGAACACAGTCCCAGTGTTCACACGGTGCCTTCCTAACACTCAGGGATGATTTGAACTTCGAATTTTGTCCCTTTCGACAACAATTCACTCCGAAATCTTTGTTTCATTAACCACTAACATGGCCCATCCAGGCTCAGTGTTGAAACCATGGCTCTAATACCAATTTGTAACGTCCCCAACCACCAACAGGTCGGGCAACATCACTCTGTAAACATACTTTTCGCTTTGATACCAATTTGTAACATCCCCAACCACCAACAGGTCGGGCAACATCACTCTGTAAACATACTTTTCGCTCTGATACCAATTTGTGACATCTCTAACCACCCAGGGCGGGCCATGCTACTCCAGAAAACTATCATGCTCGAATATACATGGTATATATATCTAATGCAATTTGTTAACTAGACATAAACATTATGTTCATACATAGATTAATGCGGAAGCGACAATAACACATACAAATTAACAGTTGATTTACATTATGTTGTCACACAACATAATGCAGAAATAACAGTAAAATCCTACATGCAGTAATCACAGGCAAAACCCATAAATATAACAACATATATAAATACACAACATGTAACCAGACTTGGAAATGATACTTATCTTTTAATTGAAGCACACCAACTGCGTGCAGACCTTCCACGAACCTTCTATCCTTATACCACGCTGCCCATCACTCTCAACAGTGGGTCACCCCCGAGTTGGGACTAAACTCCACTGGCAAGGGATTCCCAGGATAGGCAGGGACAACATGAAGTTGCACAATACAACATGAAGGATTTCCTCCAAGGAGCCACTTACTCCCACATCTCACAGGCTCTCATTCCCCACATGTTTGTTCCACCCCAGGAGTGTACAACTTCACTGTCACACAGTCCATCGGCTGCTACACCTCCCTTTCCAAGGCTTCAGCAAAAGGTTGGATCAAGAATTCCCAGAGTTTTGTAACTGCTACTAGAATCCCTCTAAGAGAGCTCACTTCCTCAACACATAGGCACGGTGATGGCAACAATAGAAACTGTATGTGGGGAACGGTACTAATAGGACAATATGCAGGCAACCCGCAGGTACATGTACAGTGAGGGTATCAAATTCGTCTTGTAGCAGAGGTTCAGGTGGTTGAGGAATTCAACAATGGCGGACAAAATGACTAACTGTGTGCTTGCTCAATGTCTACGTGAATGGGGCAAACCATGGCCAGAAAAAAGAGAATGGTGAGTATTGTTCGAATGGTGTGAATTCCCCCTCGAGACTGGTGAGAGCGCCCCCATAAAATTGCGTGTGGTTTGGATGACACTTGGCTCTCCAAGAGCATGTTTCCCCCCCACTTGGAACTCGTTCCCCTCCCTAAAGGAACTTAGGATAATTAATATCCTCTTTACAACTTTTAGAATAATAATTATATATTATTCTCTTGGGTTTAATCTCTCAAGCTTAGCCCCTCTTTCCTAGACTCTCAGCCATATCCCTTTCCCTACCCAATGGAGCTTAGTCCCCCATAACTCTTTCTTCGTGGTTGGTCTACACGCAACATTGTTTTTATATTAATAATATGAATATTTACATGTACAAAACAAGCTCCTGGCCTATTCAACACATAAGCCTACCAGCTTATAAATACTTGGCTCACCAGCCTACAAAATATGTTACATTCATAATTACAACCAGGGCTTGACCTTGGGATATTACAAGGGTGCACAGTTGCTCTAAAAAACTGTGCATCGTGGCAGTGTTGTTTTAAAAAAAATTATATACTACGGTGCACTACTTAAAAAATTGCACCGAGTTGGATGATTTCTCCCAAACAATGGCATACCATGGCAAGGTTTTCGAAAAAAATGCTCTGGTGCGCTACATAAATAACTACGCACCTGTGCGGCTAGTTATTTAGCGCACCGTAAAAGAGTTAAATTAAAAAAAAATTACCAACCATATTCTTAATCATGTAGAGACATCAACCGAGAGAGAAATAATAGCAGCAGGAGTAGAGGGTTGACCTGTACAATGTTGTATGGGATTGGGAGGAGAGGGATTTGTTTCTTAGGCGTTTCTGTGAATTTTTCTGTCTGCATTTCAGCTGTAAAGACTTGAGTCTAAAGTATAGGCATTTCAACTGTAAAGACCTGAGTCTAAATTATAGGCATTTCAGCTGTAAATACTTGAGTCTAAAGTATAGGCATTTCAGTTGTAAAGACTTGAGTCTAAATTATGGGTATTCTCTCAAAATTATAATCTATTGTCATCTGAAGCATGTTGTAGACTCAAGTATTTGGTGAACTCCCAACTAATGGGTTGTCTAGCAAAATTTTGATCTATATTAGTTGCTAATTCACAATTGTGTGTGATTATGATGACAATTTGAGTTCTTATGACCATGATGGGAATCTTTTTCCATGGGTACCTACTACCGTTTCGATTGCCCTTCCCATATCGCCATCATGATTGTCAATGATTATAACCTTGTGTGATCTTGTTGTCAATGATCATAACCAGCTTGCATGATCGTCAATGATCATAACCTGCATGATCTCGTCGTCAATGATCATAACTTGTGTGATCTCGTCGTCAATGATCATAAACTATGTGATCTCGTCGCAATGATTATAACCTGTGTGATCTCACCATCAATGATCATAACCTGCGTGATCTTTCCTCCAAACTCCTCTTTGAACGTGACAATCACCGATACTTTTTCCTTTAACTTTTCACTAAGCACAGAACCAAATCTGCGAGAAACTCAACAACACTAGCGCCTGCCATCTTCGCCTTCTTTTCCTGTGCTCCTCCTCTTCACTTTCTTTTCCTTTGCTCCTCCTTCTCAACTCCGACTCTCTAACTCGTTTTCACTATAATGCTTCACGCTAATCCTAAGCTCTAAGTTAAATAGCCTTGACAATTGATACTTACGTGAAGGTGATGGATGACCATCCCAAGTACGTTATGTAATGAGATCTCGTAAAACGCAAATAATATCTTAGTTACAGGTAAGAGAAGGGCATAGGTCACGTATGTAAATTTTTTATAGATAGGAAGTAACGCAATGATAAGCTTTATTATTAATCTTTTTGGGCTAAAGCAAAAATGGAATGTATTCACAATAAAGAAAAGGATCGTGTTCTCCTAATAAATATTTTTCTTAGTTCTATGTTCTGATTACATCATGTTAAGAAAGGGTATCAGCAATAAAGAAAAGGATCGTGCTCTTTTAATGGATTTTGTTCTTTGTGATTACATGACGTAAAGAAAGGGTTAACGCAAAAAAAATTCATTATGATTATACCATGTAAAGAGAAGGTTAATCCAAAAAAGAGAAGCCTAATACATATAGGCTCGCATTATGATTACACCATGTAAAGAGAAGGTTGATCCAAAAAAGAGAAGGTTACTACGTATAGGCTCGAAGCCATTACAACTTACTCACTATGAGCTTTATTCATGTTATCATGGGAATTGAACCCTCGTGGGGAGGATAATAGTCATTCCTCACAACCATCCAAACTACACCCAATTGACTGAAGAAAAGGATGATAATCACTTGTAATTAAGATAACATGATTAAAAAATAACAAGATCCTTTCCCTTGTTATTTGTGGTTAGTAAATATGATCCTTTAAAAAAAAAACAACTAAAATAATCATTTATTTATTTTTTTAAATTAAGAAAACACAATTTTTATTTTTCCTTCTTGTCAATATATTTACATTTAAAAAATGTAAAGTAGTTACAATTTATATAAATATTTTTAAACATATATATAATTTATTTTTACCAGATTTAACTATCATAAAAATGAAAAATAAAATAAAAATTATAATACTTTTTATTCTATATAATTTATTTTTATAAAATCTTACTATTAAAAAAACTTTATTAAAAAAGAATTTGATGATTGAGTGAATATTATTTATTATGAATAGATATGTTCCTTTTCAAAGGAAAAAGAAAAGAATCATATTGTCTCTTAATCAAAAGAGAAAAAAATCATTTCCATATATATTATATAAAAATAAAAGGAAAAAAGGAAAATTATATTTAAAAAAATAAAAGGAAAAAATGAGAACTATATTAAAAAAATATGATTTTTTTTTTCTTAGTAAGTAGGGTGGGGTGAGTGGAGTTAATGTGCACAACATATTATATGAGGGTGAGGGTGGGGCTGGGGTGGCGGGAGTTAATGTGCAAAACATATAATTATGAGGGTGAGGATCGGAGGAGTTGATGTGCAAAACATATCTCACCCACATTTAAGAAATATGTTTTGCACATTAACTCCCCCACCCACACCCACATTTAAGAAAATGTAAAACAATTGGTATCCATAACAATCTTTTTTTTTTAACAGAAACTGGTAAAATATGTATTAAATGCGTGGAAGAATCCACATATTTGACGAAAAAAATGGTCAATATAGACCTTCAAGGGGTGCCACTTAGAGAGAGCCTTTTACAAAAACAGGGTGTATTTTTTGAACAAAGATTTTTGATATAGCCCCCTTGCCTATCAAAATTTCAGAAAGTAGAGTTCCCCGTATAACTCTGGTAATAGATTTCGTTGATACAAATTGTAAGACAAAACATTAAAGTTCCATAGCTTAGTTACCCTTTTCCAGTTTGACGTGTTGTAAATCCAACATATTTTTTGGGTGCGGCTCGTTCAAGTCTGGGATTTGGTTGACTGAATTCGACTGCTCATTCTTGGAATTATCCTGCTGCTCCTCCGGGTTGCTTGGAGGTTGTTGTGTGCCTTCCAGCTGCTCTAGCCTTCTTTGCATTATCTCCAATTTCATACGGTGGTCCTCTATCTGGCTTCGTTGAGCATAGCTCTCATCCTGGAGCTTCTCGATCACGTGTCTATGGTAAGACAACGTTTCAATTTCAAAGGCCTTGTTGGCTCCAATTGCTCCAAGTTGCAATCTGATTCTGCTGCACCCGCCACACTCCTCTTCCAATGAATCCTCGACCCAGTTCCCCGAATCCATTAGAGCTCCTTTACCTTTCTGCATTGCTTCGTGGGCTAGTGACACTTCGGTCTTGAAAATTTTGCGAATTTTCTATAGGGAACGAGTTGGATCCCACGGACTAAGTAGTGGGTCGTTAGTCTTCAGCAGGGGAGCGAGCGAGGGCAGGGGCGACAATCCAAGCAAGAGGTGGGCTGAGCAATCTGGGAACCCTTCAAACCTTAAAGTTCTTCGGGAATTGTGAGGTAGACAGGTCCGAACCCGCGGGTTGAGCAAGGAGGAACATAGAATCAGTGAGGTATCGAGAGAGAGCAGAGGCGACAATCTAGGCGAGGACAAGAGAGAGGGGAGACACATGGCTCCTGAAGCAAAGAGGGAGGGATCAGATTGTAAATGTTGAGGCAGCTGGGAACTGGGATGCCAAAAAGGGCAGAGAGAGATCAAGAAAAATAGGAAAAGAAATGAGATGGAGTGGATAAAAAGGACCTAGGCACCTAGTGAAGAAGAAGGAACAGATGGATTTACCCATATAGCTAGTTTTCTGAACGAGTTCGAGCTCAAGGATGAAGCCATGATTTTCAATGAGTCCATTAATGGAAATAGCATGCTAACCTGCTTGGGCGATGATAATTCCCTACGAACCGTTCCATCAGACGCCATGAACTCGAGCTTGAAGGAGCAGTTGACGTCAAGAAGGCAAGTGTGTTGTGCGGGAGGGATTTCTCATACCACTTCTGTCCTCATCTAGTGCTTGATGGCATAATCTCCCACAAGCCCTACAGAACTATCCTTCTGAACACTTCGCAGCATTGTGACCCTGCTTATATCGTTAACAGTCGTTGCTCCTTGGACGGTGTGTCGCAACTGTGCTCAGTGCCACCTGTTTAGACCAAAGTTGCCCTGATCCACGTGGTCATGAACGTGATCCACCCTTGTTTCGTTGACAACACGTCTCCCCCGCTTTGGTGGATAGGTTCTCACCTCCCCAAGGTTCTCTCCCCCCCTTGTTCTTATTGGGTTGGCTAGTTGAGGAGCACGAGCCCCTCTCCTATTCATGTGCCCTTCGATTATGCTTAAGGCCTCAATGAAGCGCCTCCTTACTTCATCCCCCTCCATTTCATAATGATACTTGGTCATGTGCATTAAAACATGGGGGTTGAAGTTACCACTCCATCTACACTTAAGGAGTCATGCATTTTCCCAATGGCTGCATTCACCATTTTGTCTGCTTCGTTGTTATTTTCTCTCATCATGTGGAAGAAGGTTATCTTAATGTCCCGAGAATCCACCCTTATTCTATATGTTAATTGCTTTAGGCTTAAATCTTGAGGGTTGGATACATGGACCATCATTCTTATTATATTTTTGGAGTCTCCAAGAATGTTCATCTCTTGGATTTGTTGAGTCTGGGCGAGTTGTATGCCTTTTAGAAGAGTGTAGGCATCGACTTTATTGTTAGTATCCGTCCCAAGATTCCAGTGGTAATTTAGGGTTCTTTTTCCTAGAGGTTCGAAGAGAACTTAATAACAATCTTATCAAACATATTATTGAAATATGTTTTCATCATTTTTATAATATTTAATTAAGAAAAATACAATTACAATAAAGAAAAATAGCTAAGTAAAAATATACTTATAGTAAAGAAAATGACTATTTTCTTAGTTATGATGTGACCTTGTAAAATTAAATTATATCTATGTATAATAATAATTTATTTTCATATAATCATACATAAAATTTGGGATTTTTTTTTTTTTTAATTTTATGTAAGGGTGAGTGCAAGCTAATGATGGTCTCTCATGAAGTGTTAGTGGCAATGCAAACCTAGAAAAACATCAATCTCTTAACTTGAGGGATTATTCAAAGTACTTTTACAATGAATTTGAATATGGTGTAACAACATAAAAAGTAGGAAATTCAATTAGCTTTGAGAATACACAACTCTTATTCATAGAAATTGTGAATAACTATGTTAAATTTGATTTTTTCTAACAATGGTATCTTATTTTTCCAACAAAATATAAGGTATATATTTTTGTTTGTGCCG
>JZKD02S1934064.1:8419-30428 GCA_000966675.3 Picea glauca
ATTTCTTCTTCCTTTTTATTGCTCTCTTCTTGTTCCTTGATCATTTATTTTAACTTCAAGATGTGCCTTTGACTCCTCCTAAGAAACTTCTTAGTGTTATCCGAAAGATAGTTATTGTGTGTATAAAAATGATCACTTCTATATCTATATAAACCTTCTTCAATTTACTTTTGAAGTTTTAATAGATTTTCTTCTATTCTTTTCATGGGATAATTACCATCAAAATTTACACAAACTGTTTCTATATCTTCTTCTTCACTTGTAGAGAAAAATTCATCAACATCATCATTGAAATCAAGTTCTTTTGAGGGTTCTTTACCTTCATTTGTAGTATATTCACTTTATTCCTTTTTTCCAACATCAACACATAATTCTTTGCCTTCATTTGAGATGTCTTCAAGATATTCCTTTGTGCCATCATCACTTGATTCTTTGTCTTCACTTGAAATGTTTTCAAAATCAAATTTAGAAATAATGCATTCAAGATTTTTTGATGATTTTTTACCTTTGATGATCTTGATGGAGTGGTCTTCAATTTCTTCCTTCTCCTTCTTGCTTTGATAAGTCTCCTCTAGCTTTAGCCATAGATCCTTGTGGAAGTGGATTGTCCCATGCTCTCTTTGATAGGGCTTGAGAGTCCACTAAGAATGGTATTGATAGCCAATGCATCATTCTTCTTTCCTTCCATTTGAGCTGCAAATTTTGACTTGTTCTTCAACGAAACTGATCCACCAATGGCTGCCTTCCAAATGGCTACTCCCATTGTCTTCAAATACACTCTCATCTCTATTCTCCAAGTAGAATAGTTTTCCTCATCAAAGATTGGTATTTCATCATCCATTTTTGTGTCTATGGATCTCCTTCAAACTTGTTAAGGCTTGTAGTGAAGGCTCGCTCTGATACCAATTGTTGGACACACCTACCGCACTTAGAGGGGGGTGGAATGAGTGTGGGGCTCTTTTTCAAAAACTTCCCTCTTACATAAAAACTTCTTAGTTAACATTCAACATTCAACATTTATTCATTACCCATTGCTGTCATTTACCACCAGTTAGATGAGAACATATATCAACAACATATATTAGAAATATATCATCAACAAGTCATCACCACAAAGAACACAAAGAACATAAGATATATCTACAATTTTTCTTTTTATTATGGACAACAATCCGGGGGTTTATCAATAGCAACTGAATAGAGTACAACTCTGTAAGAGCACAACTCTATAATGAAAGACTTAGCTTACAACATACACCCTCAGCACCAACTGAGACGAGGCAACAATCCTCAACAGATATCAATCTGTCAAAAGGTACGCGACCTGTCTGTAGTGCAGCCTACGTGTGCACGTGGTCTGGCTCACTACAGTACACATATGTACATGTCCAATGTATACAACAGCCTACGTATACCTTCTGAGTTGTTTAGGGTTTATCCTTCAATATCAACTCAGATCATCTGCAACCAATATATCATTCTGTTCTATCTCTGACTATCCAATCTAACCACCAGCCAATCACAACATCTCTAAGCTCTCCAATAGCTTGCTCATGCTCCACAACAAATCAATATGAATGCTATCTCAATCATGTATAAACAACTAGTATACCATAGCAAACATGTCACCATTGAATCACAAGAGTACTGATCACTCCATCAACCAAATCATCCAAACTGAGCCATATCATAGAATCCATACAAAGAATGCCCTAAGAATTCATAACACATCAAACAATAGTATCCATCAAGACAATAATTTAACCATACCGGTGTCTCAGTGATAGATCCGAGTTCATAGAATGCAGATCTGGAACCTGCGTAATCATCCATGAGCTTGGCACCAGCTCAAACAAAAGTCTTCACCATTTTATCCACTGTACGTGCCTTGTCCTCATACAACCCACGTGTGTACGCGCCCTGGCCCATTACAGCCCGCGTATACCTCAGAATCTAGGGTTTCTAAAGCTCTGAGACTTTTGTCATCAAGATCTCCGACATTTTCGAAACTTTGATGTGTCCATGGGATCCTCCTCTCGCTCTCTTCCTCAGAATAGATCTTCAATCATGCTCAAGAGATCCACACCCATAAGATGCTCTCACAAGAAGCTCTCCATCAATACTCCAAAAGATATTCACTAGAAGCTCTCCATTGATCCACAAAAAGGATGATCTACAAGAGACCATAGCTATCTTATTTATACTTTCATCCTCTAGGTCACTTAACTCATTTTTAGGTCACTTAACCCATTTCTAGGTTACTTGACCTATTTTCCTTTTTTTAGGGTTAACCACTTTCCACAAATAGAAAGTTCTCCAATATTTATCATTTAAATATTCCTTCTTGATTTTGTCACTTCTCTTTATTATTTAAATAATGATTTATTCTTTTAGGTCACTTTGAATTCTTTGACCTTGTGGGCTTCAAGACAACATATGGGGGTTCTCCAACTTCGTAAAGCCATAACTCTCAAACGGTGAGGAGTTATGTGACATTCCACATAGCACCGGAAATGGCATGACAAGCACTATCCATCTAGGATAGTTTCACCAACAACTTCATTGATATTCATCTCATTATTTCACATACAAGCATGGGTCCTTCAACCATTCTTCTAGGATAACTCAATCCGCAAAGCATTTTCCTGTGAGGGCTTTCACCATAAGGGGACCACTTTGGAGTTTATCCATTTGTGCACCTTATCAATCATGATAAGACAATAATGAGTCATCTTTTCATCAAACAAACTATGCATAATGACAACTCATTGATCCATCTTCTTGTTGTTGTACTCCCCTTGTTGTTGTACCTACTGGACTATGATCCACCTTGGACTTGGAAAATTTCTCATCTTCACCTTCATGCTTGAAGGCCAACTGAAATTGAACAAGAAATTAGTTTCTCCTTGGTTACTACCTTTGTTAACATGTCTTCAAGAATCTGGCTATATGTATCTTTTCCAACTTCAAATGTCCATCTTCCAAGACAGATCGTATGAAATGGTACCTAAGTTGTATATGCTTAGTCTTCGAATTGAAGGCTGAGTTATTTTCAAGATGAATGGAACCATCACTATCATAGTACAACCTGCTATTCTCCTGCTTCTTTCCCAATTTCTCCATAAACCTATGTAACCAAATCATTTCTTTACTAACCTTTGTAGCAACAACATACTCTGCTTTTGTTGTTGAAAGTGCAACAACCTTTTGTAGTTTCGAAATCCAACTTACTTATGTTCCACCTACAGTAAAAACATACCCCGTGGTGCTCCTCATGCTATCTTTATCACCTATCATATCTGAATCAACATATCCTTGTATTAAAATGTCCGAACCTCCAAAACATAATGCATGAGTAGCAGTACCTCTCAAATACCTGAGAATCCACTTTACTACCTCCCAATGTTATTTACCTGGATTGTTCATATACCTACTCACATCTCCCACTGCATGTGCAATATTTGGTCTTGTGCAAACCATCGCATACATCAAGCTACCAAATGTTGATGAATAAGGGACACTGGACATGTTTTCTATCTCCTCTCGCGTCCAGATAGCACAGCTCGACACATGGACAATTCTCTTCTTGGCTCGGTTAATCATGGGTAGCAAAAAGTGGTTCCGGCGTAGCAATCAATGAGTTAAATAAGCAGGGTATCGTAACAGATCTTCCAACGGTTGAAAAATGCTTCCATCAATGTAAATCTATCCGTTATGGCGTGGTCTCAACGTCCAAAAAGTGGTCCATCAGCCCATAAATGCATTTTATAACCGTTGTGGAGCATCATTCTAACGGCCAGGGCACCTCCAACGGTCATATAACTTCACCAGGGTGAAGTCCCATTCTGCGCGAACCTGCTATTCCAGCGAGGTTCAAATCCTGTGAACCTGCCTCTTGCGAGGTTCCAGTCTGTGAAGTCTTCCATCTGGTCTCTATAACTTCTTGTAGCTTTTCCAACTTAGATTTCTTTTTATTGAGCTTCCTTGCCTTCTTTCCTGTGATCTAAATCTCTCTAAATGTTTTTGGAATCCTCTTTCCATTTTTATTCTTATCTTCCCCTAGCGTAGTCGATTCGCACTGTTGAGGTGCCCTTAAGGAATCTGAAGTTAATATCCCTTTTCTTAACACTTCCTGAGTGTGAATACTTGTTTCTTGAATATATAGGTTCCTTAAGCCTTCTTGCATTCTTTCAACCTTTATAGCTAATTCTCTTTCCTTATGTCCCTCATGAATTGTTATTTTGTTATGTTGCTTCGACTTATCCTCTCGTTCTTCTATTAGTCGGTCTATTTTCCTAGCTATGAAATCCCTTAATTCTTGCTTTTTCTTTTTTGTAGATTCTTCCTTTGCTTTTCTTCTAATCTGATCCTTCTCAATCCAAGTCTTACCTAGAAAAAGTGGGAAAGGGGCGTTGTCCCTAACAAACTTAATGACTTCAAATTCCTCTTCAATCGATGTTCCATGAACAATAATAGGTACATTATTATCTCTTTCACATAAGGTTATCATATTTCCCTTAAACAATCCTATTCTTCCCAATGAAGGTACCACAATAAGCTTTCCCAAAATTTTCCAAGTTTCTTTTTTCATAATATTCACTTGTGTTTCTTCATCCAAGACACAGTCTATGTTGAAGTCTTCTATTCTTGCACTTATGCGTTGTTTTTCTTTTAGGATTTCTAGTAAACTGACATCTTTATGAACATCCATCATCTCTTTCAACTGTAATAACGGAGTCTAAACTTTCTCTGATTCTTTCTCTTTATGAATCTCTAATATTTCCTTCGTCTCTTGACTTTCTTCATAGTTTTCTTGTCTCATGTTCGTCCCTTCAACTTTAGCAATAGTCCTTGGACAATCCTCAACCTCATGACCAAAAATCTTACAACAAAGACAAATGGGGCCTACCTCAGGACATTCCTTAGCAATATGTCCTGGTCTTCTACAATTATAACACAATGTCAATCCTCTTTTTCTTTTAAATGTTCCCCAACCTCCTTGTACTGCACATTTCCCCTAGGATCATAGTGTTGGACCTACAATCTGCAAAAATTCTTTCTAGGTTCCTGCATCCACTTATTAGTCCAAAAACTCTTTCTATGCATAGGAATAACATATATTTCTTCATTTCCATTAAATTTACTCAAATAAACTCTTTCTTTCAATTGCGCCCTAGCCTTCAGACTAGGACAGAATCTATTGAACATACTTAAGTTCATGCTTTCAAAACAAAAATTTTCGCTTATCATTCTCTTAGCAAAGCACAAAGTTTTACCTCTTTTAGGATCTTAACTCTTTTCTTCAAATCATCTTACTTTATTAGCACAAATATTTGCAAGTCAAGTAGAGTATTGCGCACTTCAGCAGAAAATCTATGCACAGAGCTTCTCTTTTTCTTTACTTCAGTTCCTAGCAATCACAGTTTCAGGTCCCGACAACGGATCCATTTTTTGGCACAGGGGAAAACCCAGGTTTTAATTCTTAATAGCACACCAACAAAACCTCGACTACCAACCCTTTTGGCAACACCTGCGAAGCAGGCGAAGTCTCACCTGAGCTAGAAGTAGGGGGGGTTACAGGACGCAGGTGTCTGTAACCAGGCTGGGACACAACTCTGTGATAATAACACTTCACAAAGTATTCTATTAATGCTTAGAAGATGACATGCATTAGTTCATTAACCTTATTAACATCACAAAACATACCCAAGGATATATCTAGCGTAGTAACAACAAAGACTATGCACTTCAAACACTTAGCACTTAGCACTGTGGATCAGATCTAGCATTTAACATAAGCACAACATTTAAGAAAAACATACATATTCATTGCACATTCTAATCTAAGAACTAAGACAAACATAACAGAGATAACATTGCACAAAGAAAACAACAAGACACCAGATATACGTGGTTCACCCCAGTGTGGCGCTACATCCACCAACCGCTTCACCTCTTTATTATTTGTCTGAATCTTACATTCATCCACTCCTAAGCACTAAGCCACAGATTCAAGCCTCACACCGAACAAGAGATCTGCACCTGAGCACCAGATCCTCCTTCCAAAACTAGGTCAAGGCACAGAGCCAACTCTCTATCAAGCACAAATTCTTAATGCACATACATTCCTTTGCACAAAGCAAGTCGAACTACTTTCACTTAGCTCCAATACTACTACTTCTACACTACATTCTTCTTTATTTATACATTTAAAAACTCTTACAATAGGGCCAAACATGGGGAGAACCCATGGGTAGACATCCCATAAACCCATTACAAAACCCTAGAGGACCCCTTACTGGGTCCACATAGCCCACAAAATAAGTGAGATCCACGATCTCATCTTTGCCGCGACACTCCTTCTTCGACCATCGTGTCGAAGTCCAAAAGTGGACCAAATCTGACCAAGGTTTCCTCAAAAATTGGTCGAGGGCCAACACACACCGATGAGATGATCACGACAGCTATGTCCATAGAAGACACCCCATGGGATGATGGCATCATTGTTCTATCCTCTTCCTAGAACCCGAGACTATCAAGAGTTATCAACGGATTTTGAATCTGTCTACAGTCCTTACTATTCCCCTAGTTTCTGAACCAATACGAGATGTTTTGTATGAAGGGAAATTGGGAAACATTTCACCTACTCTCCCCTTAGATATTTCATTTAAACTTGGAATCGTGGAAAATATTCACATCGGTGCCTCATGTTCTCTGATGAGATTCGAATTACAAGGCTCTTTTCCAAGAATTCTGTGACGTTTTTGCATGGAGTTATGAAGAAATGCCTGGAATTGATCCAGATATTGTTGTACATGAGATTAATAATTACTTGGACGCTAAACGCGTTTGACAAAGACTTTGCCCAGTACATCCACACAAAGTTGTTGCTATTAAACTCGAAGTTGAAAAACTTCTTAAAGTCGGTTTTGTCTATCATGTGGCATTACCTGATTGGGTGTCCAATATTGTTCCAGTTGCAAAGAAACAAGGTACAATCTGTGTTTGCATTGATTATAGGGATATTAACAAGGCTTTCCCCAAAGATAATTATCCAACCCCCTTCGTCGACCAGATCGTTGACGATTGTGTTGGGACTGAAATCTTTTTTGTGATGGATGGATTCTCCGGCTATATTCAAATCAATATTTTACCCGTGGATCAACATAAGATTGCTTTTATTTATCCTTGGGGAACCTTCGCCTACCGAAAGCTCCCTTTTGGTCTCAATAATGCTGGTGCAACTTTTCAACAACTATGTCTTATGCTTTTCATGATATTAAGGACATTGTACAACCTTACCTAGATGATTTATCGACGCACTCCATGCATCGTCATGATCACCCAGGACATTTATGAGTCATTTTCCTACGTTGTCAATATTATCACATACAATTGAATCCACACAGATGTGTTTTTTGTGTGGATTCTAGACGGCTTCTTGGTTTTATCATTTCTACACATGGGATTAGGGTGGACCCTTTGAAAGTTGAATCTATTCTAATTTTTCTTCCTCCTTCCACCTTGCGCCAACTCCAAAGTTTACAGGGGAAGGTAAATTTTTTACGTCGATTATGTTAGCGCCAATTCCTGCAAGTCATGAGCATCAAGCGCAACACACAGAAGAAGTCCATTTCGGGCCTAAAATCAAGCAAGCATGCATTTTTCTTTCAACGGTGAGGATCCACAGATGGAGCAGACCGACGATCATCGGGTAAGTCTGAGTCGTAGAGTTGCACGAGGTCTGGCGCGTGAGCTTATATTTTATGGCCAAAATCATGAAATGATGAGCCATTTCAGTATTTCGGCTACCGGGACTTCAAGGGACATGGGGTCTCTCTCTTCCACTACGTTTCGAAATCCCGAAACGCGAAATGCAAAAAAATGCCTAGGAGCCATTTCGGCATTTCGACTACCGGAACTTCAAAGGACACGGGGTCTCTCTCTTCCACTACATTTGGAAACCCCGAAACGTGAAATGCGAAAAGCGCCCAGGAGGCATTTCGGCTACCAGGACTTCAAAGGACACAGGGTCTCTCTCTTCCACTGTGTTTTGAAATCCCAAAACGCGAAATGCGAAAAAGCTCCCAGGAGCCATTTCGGCTACCGGGACTTCAAAGGACACGGGGTCTCTCTCTTCCACTGCATTTTGAAACCCCGAAACATGAAATGAGAAAAGCGCCCGGGAGCCATTTCGACATTTCAGCTACCGGGACTTCAAAGGACACAAGGTCTCTCTCTTCCACTGCATTTCGAAACCCCGAAACGCGAAATGTGAAAAAGTGCCCAGGAGCCATTTCGGCATTTCAGCTACCAGAACTTTGAAGGACATGGGGTATCTCTCTTCCACTGTGTTTCGAAATCTTGAAATGCAAAATGCGAAAAAGTGCCCAGGAGCCATTTCGGCTACCAGGACTTCAAAGGACACGGGGTCTCCCTTTATGCTTTCAGTCTCGGCCACCCTCCACGGAAGAAGCAGTTAATGAATATTGAGTAGGTGGTTGAGACCTCATCTCAACTCATAAATGGAGGGCGTGGAAAAGGCCTGGAGCAATCGGCCCGCGGTACCCTTGTATGTAGGTCCCCCTGCAAGAGCCATGATGAGTTAAGGTGGCGTCTGACAAAGGATTTTTGTCCAGGTTTGACTGAGGAGCCTGCACACGCTAATTTGGACTTTATTGTCTCAGCTACCTTCCTGCTGTGAAGGTGGAAAATTTCCTTGAGTATGTATACTCGGTTTTTGTATTTCTGTAAGGATGGATGGTAGAGTAGAGCTCCCGATATTGTTTCGCGTTTCTGAGTTAGAATGATATTGTTCCGAGTTTACTTCCATTCATCACCCTTTAACAACAAATCATGACATTCAAACTGATGGGCCTCAGACTTACTCCTGCTGCAGTCTAGGAGTGACCTCTGACGCCAACATTTTTGGCATCGTTGCCGGGGACGAAGTTGAAGATCTTCCCCGGGATTGAATGACATTGAGTCTCTGATTCTAAAGGTGCATCAGGCATCAGAGCCCTTGAAGATTGCTACTGTTCACTTGGTGACTCCACTGTTTCCACTTCACTGTTTCAGCTGTGGCTACTTTTAGCACACCTGAAAGCTGACCCAGAGGAGATTTTTTGAGAAGGCTTCAGTAGCTACTTTCTCATCTTGAGAAGTTTCCTGGGAGGACACAACGTTAGGATATGGTCTCTGATGGTGAACAAAGACTAGACACATTCAAAGCTGCGCATCTTTCACCTGGCGACTCCATGATCCGAGGATCAGTAGATGACTCCACTAATTTGGTATGGAAAATATCTTAGCTCAAAGGTTGGCTTTCTGTGACTTTTCCTAGATAATTGGTTTTCCTAATCCACTGCCAGATAGAGATGAATGTGAAGATATCCTCCCTGAATTTCAAGCAAAAATTTCGGAGGTACCAACTGAGCATTTACTGGACTTTCATGAGGTTATTCATCGACTTAATATCATGCATGAAGATGTCCAGATTAAGATTTTTAAGTATTCATTAAAGGGAGTTGCTCTTGATTGGTGTCGATCTCTTCCCACTGCAAGCATCCATTCTTTGACAGGTTTTCATACAACTTTCAATTCATTTTGTAAAGATTACTTCCCAGCTGAGTGTTTGTATGAAAATTGATGTGATGAGTTTTCTTTGCTTCATAAAGCCTTTGCCGGCCCTGAAGACCATGTTTGTGATGAATCTTTTATTGTGGAGGAAAGCATTTGCTATGAAAATCTAGAGGCATTGGATGATATTAATTATGTTAGCCCTAGCTCGGAAGCATCTGACATTATTTCAGATACATCTGTCCCTTTAGAGGTTCATAAAGATCAACATGCCTCTTGTGATAATTCTGAGTTTATAGAGAAGATGTTGTCTATAGTGGATGGCTCTCCTGGATATAGGGTTGAAGCAGATGTTCCTAGCAGCCCGACTTATGATGACGAAGACCTTCCAGTTTTTAAAGAAGAGACGGTTGTGGAATAGGATTCTTCTCTTTTCCTTCAAGAGGTTGCCCATGATATATTTTTACCTAGGATTAAAGAGAAAAATCTTATGTATGAACAGCCAGAAGCAATAGTTACCGCTGTCCCTGAAATGGATATTTTTGACAGTTATATTCTCAATGGGATGACTATTTTGGAGGTTGATCATAGAAATGAAAGGAAACCCTTTTTTGATGAATATTCTAGTGATGATGAGTAGCAATCTTATTCTACATTTTATCACTATGAAGACATTAACCGCCATGACAACAAGCAGAGCTTTCCCATGGTCCCTATTTATGATGATTATGAATCTAATCCTTGGGAGAGCCATGGAGAGGAGGAGGAGCCGAAGATGCAGTTTACAGAATGCGCTGAGCCGGTCAACGAGCAACCACCGCCTGAGATCAGTCAGCCTACGTCAGCTATCCACCCACTTGTGCTTACCAGAGATATTCAGCCACACGTGAACAACTGTGTAGCAAAGGAGGTTGCCTGCCACCCATTTTCTGGAGTTTGCCACTGGTCCTATGAGCCTGTGAAGGAATACATGGAGTTGTATTTCCTTCACAATTTTGAGCCGCCCTATTTCATCTTGACTTCAGCCTGTAAGGAGGAGTTGAAGAGCATAACCGATCTGCTGTCACGGTTACACCATCTATTTGTGATCATCGATAGAAGGAAGGAGCTTCTATTCAGGAAGTTGCTTGATTGTCTATGGTGGAAGTTTGCTTTCACCTAGCCCCATGTAAAGGAATTTATTAGTTTAGGACCGTACATAAATAAGCTCCTTGGAGCATGTGTGTTTATCTTTTATTTTCACTTATCAGCATGTAGTTTTAAGCAGGGTGTTTTGAGCTCGACTCCATAGCCCAATAGAAGGCAACTGGAACTGCAAAAGGAGTTCTTAGAGCATCGCAGGGACGACTCTATCCCTCATGGAGCCTAATGTTAGCACCAATTCCTGCAAGTCATGAGCGTCAAGTGCAACACACAGAAGAATTCCATTTCGGGCCTAAAATCAAGCGAGCGGGCATTTTTCTTTCAACGGCGAGGATCCACAGATGGAGCAGACCGACGATCATCGGTTAAGTCTGAGTCACATAGTTGCACGAGGTCTGGCGCATGAGCTCATATTTTATGGCCAAAATCACGAAATGATGAGCCATTTCAGCATTTCGGCTACCGGGACTTCAAAGGACACGGGGTCTCTCTCTTCCACTGTGTTTCGAAACCCCAAAACGTGAAATGCGAAAAAGCGCCTAGGAGCCATTTCGGCATTTTGGCTACGGGACTTCAAAGGACACGGGGTCTCTCTCTTCCACTACATTTTGAAACCCCGAAACGCGAAATGCGAAAAGTGCCCAAGAGCCATTTCGACATTTCGGCTACTGGGACTTCAAAGGACATGGGGTCTCTCTCTTCTACTGCATTTCGAAATCCCGAAACGTGAAATGCGAAAAAGTGCCCAGGAGCCATTTTGACATTTCAGCTACTGGGACTTCAAAAGAAACAAGGTATCTCTCTTCCACTGCATTTCGAAACCCTGAAACGCGAAATGTGAAAAGCACCTAGGAGCCATTTTGGCATTTCAGCTACCGGGACTTCAAAGGACACAGGGTCTCTCTCTTCCACTGCATTTCGAAACCCCAAAACATGAAATGCAAAAAAGCACCCAGGAGCCATTTCGACATTTCATCTACCAGGACTTCAAAGGACATGGGGTCTCTCTCTTCCACTGCGTTTCGAAATCCCGAAACGTGAAATGCGAAAAAGTGCCCAAGATCCATTTCAACATTTCGGCTACCAGTACCTCAAAAGGACATGGGGTCTCCCTTTATGTTTTCAGTCTCGACCACCCTCCACGGAAGAAGTAGTTAATGAATATTGAGCAGGTGGTTGAGACCTCAGCTCAACTCATAAATGGAGGGCGTGGAAAAGGCCTGGAGCAATTGGCCTGTGGTACCCTTGTATGTAGGTCCCCCTGCAAGAGCCATGCTGAGTTAAGGTGGCGTTTGACGAAGGAGTTTCATCCAGGTTTGACTGAGGAGCCTGCACAGGCTAATTTGGACTTTAATGTCTCAGCTACCTTCCTGTTGTGAAGGTGGAAAATTTCCCTAAGTATATATACTCGGTTTTTGTATTTCTGTAAGGATGGATGGTAGAGCAGAGCTCCTAGGCTGTAATGTTTTAATGAAGCACTGGTTTTCCTGGCTATGTATCTGTATATGAAATTTCCTTGTTTAATGTAGGGCCACTCTCTTTTTCATCTTGTTTCGATCTCATACTAAAAGGGTTCATGATTGAATGATTCACATGAATCGTTGTGACTGTATTATGATAAAGGATTTATTATAATTATGGTATGTCTTTTTAGTGTTTTTGCTTTTGAATATAAGAGGTTCTTGTGTTCAAAGTTTTCTTCTACAGGCTGTTGGAATCCTGATGCCTACAACAGCCCTCCACATTTCCTCATAGAAGTCTTCCTCCTACTCACCCTTATTACAACTTACTTCCTGAAATTGAACCAAGACCTCATCTGCTTGTGCATGCCTGGCCTAGTTTTTGAGTTAGAATGATATTGTTCCGAGTTTACTTCCATTCATCACCCTTTACCAACAAATCGTGACATTCAAACTGATGGGCCTCAGGCTTACTCCTGCTGCAGTTCAGGAGTGACCTCTGACGCCAATAGATTCATTCCCAATTATGCTAAACTAACGAAAGGTTTCACTCGACTTCTTAAGAAGGGTCATGATTTTGTATGGGATGACACTACCAACAAAGCCTTTGAAGCTTTGAAACTTTCCTTAACTCGTACACCACTTTTATTTCTCCCTGATTATAGTCGAGATTATTTCTTATACTTGGTTGCTTCAAACTCTACCATAGCCATGCTTCTATTCCAAGAAGATTATTTTCATGATAAACATGTTATTTACTATTTGATTCGGAGTCCCACGACCACTAAGACCAAATATATGCATGTGGAGAAACTGGCCTTGGTAGTTGTACAAGTTGTTCAACGTTTTCATCATTATATCTTATTGCACAAAACCACTATTATTTATGATTGCAACCCTATGCAACACATCCTTACACATCAATTGTTGGGGGGAAAGTACTCCAAATGGATAGTGATTCTACAGTAGTTTTATTTGGAGTTTGAGCGAGTCAAGTCAAATAAATCTTTGGTTTTTTCCAAATTGATATGTGACCTTCCCTCCACTGAGACAAAAATTGTGGTAGAGGACTCCTTTCCTGATGATTCTATCTTTCTAATTAGTTCAGAAGATATTTGGTACAGATACATTATCATTTTTCTCCAAACCCAAACTTTCTGGCATGATCTTTCTCATGTAGATCATCGTCGAATTCGGTATCAAGCCTGTCAATACAATATTATTCTCAGTGATACCTTTTACTGTCATGGTATTGATTCTATATTTCAACGATGTATAATCTATGATGAAGCCGAGAAATATTTAAATGACTGTCACTCTGGAGAATGTGGTGGTCATATGTCTGATTATGCCACTGCCCAAAATATCTTACGAGTTGGTTACTTCTGGCCTTCGTTGTTTAAGGATTGCATTACTGTCATTCAGAAATGCTACGTTTGTCAAACATATAACAATAAGATCTGATCACATCCTGCTCCTCTTTACCCTGTAGTTTTCATTGGTCCATTCGCTAAATGGGTCATTGACTTCCTAACATGTAACCCTCACTCAATCAGGGGGCATGGATACATTATCATAGTCGTGGATTATTTCACTAAATGGGTCGAGGCGATGCCTACATTTCATAATATTGAGAACACTGCAGTGTTTTTCATATTCAATCATATCATTACTAGGTTTGGTGTCCCTCAAGCCATTGTCATTGACCATGGTAGCCATTTTTTCAATTTCATGATGTATGAACTTATAGAGAAGTTGGGTCTTCGACATGAAAACTCAATCCCTTACTATCCACATGCCAGTGGCCAAGTTGAAGCAATCAACAAAGTCCTAACTACTATGCTTTGATGGATGGTAGGAATTCATAAGTCAAGTTGGCACACTATGCTATTCTCGGCATTATGGGCCTATCAGACGCATGTTAAGTCTACCACAGGGTTTACACCTTTCCAGTTAGCGTATGGTATTGAAGCTATTATGTCGATTGAATGTGAAATCCCATCCTTGAAACTAGATGTCAAACTTCTCCCTAACACCTCAGTCGAAGAAGAACATCTCTTGTATCTGATGCAATTAGACAAGACTCATCGTGATGCCGCATTGGTCAATTAAACTCAGAAGAAACGTGTCAAAGCTCAATATGAAAATCATGTCAAACCACATGTTTTTTTCAAGGGTGATTTAGTTCTCCTTTATAAACAAGATCGTGACTTATTAGGGGCTAGTAAATTTGAGCCCATGTGGTGTGACCCTTACATCATTAAACAAGTGTTGGAGAAAGGGGCTTATGAGTTAGTGGATTATGACAGAATTCCTTTGGGTGAACCCAAAAATGGGCTTTACTTGAAGAAGTATTATGCTTAAAATATTTTTTGCATGAGTGCATTGTATTTTTAGTGTATCATACTCTAGTGTGATTTTTTCGTTTCTTGTTCTGCCTCTAAGCTGCTTACCTTGCATTGTGCTTGGTTTCCAGATGTCAGTGTCTTCACTACCCTATATCGGCTTTGCTGATGGTGTTAGTCGTAGTACTCAAAACTTAGCATCTTTTGTGTGGGCAATCTATACACCTACATATGAGTTGATCAGTCTACACGGTGTTTTCCTTGGTCGTGCAACTAATAATATTGCATAATACAGTGCAATTATCAAATTATTAACTGACACCATCTCATTTGGCATCCTTCATCTTGTTGTACAAATTGATTCGCAATTAGTAGTGTTGCAATTGAGTAATGTTTATTCCATCTGGAGTCCTACATTGTTATGGGTATACTTAAAGAATTCGTCTCTTGGAAAGACATTTTAATTATATTGAGTATCAATGTATTCCTAAATGTCTAAACACATTAACAGATGCATTGGCTAATTATGTTTTAGACAAACCTTTGCACCATTTATAAAACCAAACACACATTTTAAAAGACAAGTAAGTCGGTAAGAACTTTATATTAAATACGTAAAAAGTAACAAAAAAGTGTTTTTCTTGAGACCAAAATGTCAAAATGATGAAGCTCATGGATTCATATATACATAAGCATCAAGGATGTTGCTCACTATAACAAACGACTGTCTGTGCCACTCAACGGAGCAGTCGACCCATGGATGTTGATACCCCAACTGTATGGCATTGGTAGCGGTGGGGTAACTCATCCATCGTGATATCTGGAATGTTCATGGTCAACCCCTCAAGGTTGTGCTCGATCTCCTCGAGATATTCAATAGCCACACCTTGACCCACCACTGCGCCTACCTCTCCACGTCTCTGGATTGGGGATGATCCTAGAAGCCTATATGGCGCCACATTTGCATTGTTGAAAAGCACTTGATTAGTCTCGGATAAATATAAACAAAATCATTTTATAATTAAAATATAAAAAATAACATATATTAAAAAAAATCCTTCTTACCTATCTCTCCCAACTGAGAGACCTCAGGTAGTGCCAAGTTGGGATCCCCACGAAAATCTATCCTGGCATAAGCATAGTCCTCCACCATGATGAGTTGATCCCTCAGCCACTGGAAGAAATCTTGGTCATATTTGATGATTGGAATACCACCATGGCGAGCCATCAAGTCCACCCATCATTTCATTTGAGGACCCTGTGGAGCAGGTATTCCCCACTCCATGTGTTGTAGGCGTAAAATGGGCACCCTCTCTAAGAAGAAGTATACCAAAATAGATTCATAGCCAAATTGTTTTAGTTGGACATTCTTGCACTTTGTCAGTTGTTTCTTCATGTTTTTCAAAAGACCCTCGCACCAATTGAAGACTAGAGGCTCCATACACTCTATAGCGTACTGAAGGTGGCTTTGTAAAGCCATGTGAGGAGTCACACTCCCTACCATCTGAGTGATAGTGTAGAATATATTCCTCAAAGGTAAATCTTAGACATCCTTGATGGAAACCTTTCCACTATGCTTTTCTGTACCTAGAACACAGTGATGTGCAACACAATAGTCCATGGGCTCTCCACCACTTCTACTTCTCGAGAGTGATACCCAAGAATCTCGACGAGAAAACCCCATCAAAAAGTAAATTTCATCCATCTCCTAGGTGAGTGTTTGCACACCCACATGAAAGGCTTGTTCATTGATATCCCACATGCGAGCTAGGTACTCCAATAGCCTTGGTTGGGCTCGCATGCTCTGAACCTTGAAAAATTTGAGCAAACCACACTCTCAGAGTGCCATGACAGTGTCCGGGTCATTCCCAACAAAGTAATATTCTTCCCCGTGCTCACGTTCCCTCCACTTGAGCATTTTTACCAAGGAAAACTTACCAAACAACATTAAAGGATGATTAGATTCATCAAAATTCGAAAGCTGGGGGTTTTCCTAACTCTTTTTATCTTTTAAAAATTTGAATTGCGGTCATCGTAGGGGATTTATTTTCCATAGAGAAACATTGTCTCACCCTGGATGTGGACCCCCTGCGACAATTTGGGATCGTCGCAGTTCACAATAGGGTGAGCCTACAACAATCTCAAAGCACAGTGACCCCTAAAAAATCGCCCTTAACTAAAAAATAAACCATTAAAAATGAAAAATTAAACCATGAAAAGAGAAAGGGGAAGGAGATTACCTTTTTGATAGAAGTGGTTCGAGAAATGGTCCACCAGGCACTCTGGAATCATCGTTTGAAATTTGGAAGGAAAAGGGGGGTTTTAGGCACTATTTGTGTGAAAACACAAATGAAATGGTAAATGAACTATTTTGACCTATTTTATTCACTTTTTACCATTTTAATTTCAAATTAAATTATTTTTTGAATATTTTTACCTATGCCCTAAGCCTAATGAACTTTGCAAAGTATCTCTATTACAAGTTGAGAGATCTGAGGACCGGACTTTTGATATGGATCCTCCATTTTTGGTCATTTTTGTGTGTTTTTATTTTATACTTTTAGGGTTTTTTAGGAAAAACTTTGAGCATGGTCTTAATTCTTTCTCACGCTCGTGAAACCATGAGAATGCAATCGAGTAACTTTTATCGTTTTTTTTAGACTCGTAACGATAATACGAAAAATGAACCCTATGGAGTATCCTTTAATCTCTTTTCAAACTCCTTAAAACTGAAAATATTTCCGAGCGACCTTAGTCTTTTCACGCTCGAAAAAGTATTTTAAAAAACGTTTGATGAGCTGTAGATTATCTCTTTTTCCATATCATCATACTAACTTAAGAAAATGGAAATTATGGAGTTCTCTTTAAGTGTTTTTCAAACTCTCTAAATATGAAAAACCCCTGAGTTTTCTTTCTTTGGACTCGTAAAACAAACATCGAAAGGCCCATATGGGACCGAGCCACTCCTTCCTAGGGTTCGTTAAAAATACTCAGAGGGACTCATCCAAAGGATGAGCTTATATCACAATAACATGTTATCCTCCTCAATCTTGCGTAAAAATAAAGAGGTACTCACTAGAAATGGTGGGGGGAAATTAGGAAAGAAATGTATATTTGTATTTACGTTAGTGGTAGTAAGTCACTCTTTAACATGACACCCCTTCATCATTGTATCCGGGTTGGGAATTTCATTTGTCTCTCATTTGACTATCCACCAATCCATATGTTGGGTCTTCCTTGAGTCAATGTTGCCAAGACAATTGTCGTGTCGTTCATATGTTCAAGAGAAGTCCAACCTAAGCAAGCCTTCTATTGAGTCGACCATATGCAATCCTCATATTCCTATCATATCGTCCTTCCTTGAGTCAGTTTTGAACCACTTCGTACTCTCATCTACTTCAAATATGTTACATATTTCATGCCATTGATGGGGGATACATTAAGGCCCTCATGTGACGAGTCTTTTCCTGTCGACTTCAACTCATTATTTGGGAATAAGACTTAGAAATCATTTAGTACCATGGAACCTACATGCCTCAATGGTAGGTCTCCTCGCTTTCAATAGTGGGTTCACATCGTTGACCCCAGATTGGAAGATTCCATCGAGTGTTCGACTTTATCTCATTCTTTCACATTCATTGGATTGAACTAGAGTACCTTGGGAGTCATTGACATCAATGGTGATTCCCCTCGCACTTGTTAACAATATCCATTAATGACCGGTAATCAAGTGGTTTCTACCATGTTCGACTTTGACACATGTAATCACATGGATATATTTGTACTTTGAAACGATGGAAATGAAGACTTTGGATCTCACTATATCGATCCAGGTTGTGATGGAATATTAATGTCTTTACTGACACAAAGATCCATTGTGCATGTCTCGTGGCTATGTCCTAATTTGAATTCTTTATAGCATAGATCCACAATGTATTTCTCATGGCTATGTTGAATGATGATGACATGGATCCACCGTGTATGTTTGGTGGCCATGTCACTTCACACTTACGATTAGAGTCACTTGTAGTATGAGTATGGGAATACCTACCTCGGAAGATGGTATATCATGATGTAGATGCTTGATTGTTTGCAGGTTCCCGAACGATGCGCTTCTTGTTTTCGACACACACATTCGATAAAGTCTTTCAACTATCATAGGTTCCAACTTCATACTTTGGGGGGCATTATGTTACACATTATTTTTTTCACCCCTATGATCAACTGACGATGTGTGCATAACTCACTTCCATGTTCCCTGAAGATATTAAATGAGACTTTCTCCATGAGGAAAGTGATTTATCTTTTCTCCCTTAAAAACCATATCTAAGGAGATTGTCGCACCCTGATGAATGATTGGGGTGTGACGATGCCTTATCTTCGCATGCTACACCAAATCTAGACTGCGACATCGTCAAATGATGCATGTGCATGGGGTGCGACCATTCTCAAACAAAGGGAAAAAGAGAAAATTCATGAAAGTTCTAGAAGGAATCTTCTAGAAGATGACGTGGCCTCTGATCGGTTTGGATCTTACTCACTTATTTGATTTAGTGGGATCATCCTAATCTCCTCATCCATCCCTATTTCACCCTATATAAAGAGGGATCTCTCATGGGAAAGGCTAGGCTGGCTTATGCATGAAGAATTCTGATGTAGATTATACTTGAGATAGCTTTGCTTTAGCTCTTCAAGTTAGGTTGTGGAGGTTCTTCATCAAAATCATTGGAGAAAAGGTGTGTGTGTTGAAGCAAAGGGCCATTGGAAGGGATCTTACAACATCAAGGCATGGGTTGTATTCTCCACTTTCACTTAATATAATGCAGTAATACATTTCTTCCCTGTAAAGGTGTCTTTACTTTTATTGTATAAATCCTTGATCTTATACATAGAATTCATTGGAATATATATATTGTTGTTCTCTCTCTTTGTTGGTTTGTGCTTATTAACAGGTCCATCGTCCCACAAATCCAAAGATGGAGTGACAAGGACGACACTACCGCGGATCAAACATCATTTAAATGGTATGTCATTTGTCCCTCTCTGAACTAGTTTATATGACAATGAAATCTAAGGAGAAACTTGTATTATGCTCTGTTTTGTTCTAGATTATTGTTGAAGTTAGGGAGATTAGTTTGTGTCTACACTTATCAATTGGCTGATAAAAACCACACAAACAGACTCTTCCCATGTTCAATATGACATCGACAAAGCCACCAGATTCATTGAGTGGATTCAACACATCCGCCAACAGGTCCATGAGATTTTTCATAAAGCCAATGCTAAGTACAAGCAACACCATGATCACCACAGGGTACCACGCTAGTTTCAGGTTGGAGACAAAGTCTGATTACATTTGCAGAAGGAGAGTCTTACAGGGCCCTATCAGAATCTCTATCCACTTTTCTATGGGACTTACACTATCACCAAGGATGTGGGTAGCAATGCTTTAGAGCTCAACACTCCACCCTTCCTTTGCTTGCACCCAATGTTCAATGTGGACCTCCTTCGGCCATATTTTCCACCATTATTGGACACCTTCGATATAACATAACAAATTACACCAACAGAGCTCAACCCTGACTGCATGGAACAAGCATTCATTCATCAGATAGTGGACACACAGGTTAAGGGCACTCGCCAATAGAAGATCTAGCTTTATCTGGTTGTCAAGGCAGGGCAACTCCTACACCAAGGAAAGTGGCTCGCGCGGGGCCAAATTCAGCAGAAGTTTCCTCACCTAATGAGGGGACTCAATGCAGTGGAGACCATTGATTCCTAAGGGGGGAGGACTAATCTAGATGGATATCGGTGGCCACCCAGCTATTCCAACTGGCTCCTCTTGACATTTTTAGTTCAACACGTTCTTTTGTACTTATTTGTAATTGTGGGTTCTACACTTCTGGGGTTGTCTGAAGCCCTACAAATCTTCTAGGTGGATAATGGTGGCCTCCCATCTAATCCAACTAGTTTATTTTGTTTGTTTTCATGTCAACACATCTTTATGTACTTCCAGGACCGTTTGGGGGATCTTAACAATGTTTTTTTGGCTCGCCATAGTCAAATTGTAGATGAAGTCAAATTTTGATGCTGTAATGTGTAATTCTCTAAAATACCTTTCCAATGGGCTATCACACACCTAAAACAGAGGTCGTATACAAAAGTTTCGACCTTGGGAAGTTGAGGTACCAACTTTCCCATAGGGGCCCACATAAATTTTGGCATTTCATCTCCTAGAGTTACGTTTTTGGATGTCTAGGGTTTTGGCATTCATGAGTAATATCAAAAAGGCCTCTGGAGCCTCATTGTAATCATTTTGCTCAGACAGATGCACATAGAAGCCACATCTCTTCTCAACAATAGCTACCACCATTTGAGCAAGTGTTTCGGTTCTGCAGTTTTACAATTTCAACCTATTTCATTCATTCAATAGAAGATATTGTTCACTATATATCTGTGTTGTTCTTCATATATATGTGTTTATTGTATTTAGTTTTTTAATTAATTTGTTTCCCTCCTAAATCTGAATCACCAAATGACCCCCCTAGGGCACTTTTATATGGAGAAAATGATGGTTATTCGGCTTTCAAAAGGGATACAGGAGGTAAAATTGTTGTGCAACTCGACATCGCCCATAAAATTCGCCCAAAAGCACGAACCCATTTATTTTTTCAACTTTTTAGAGCATACACAGAATGCCATGTATCCAGCTAGCGTATGTACGCGCACTGCATATGTATCAGGGTGTGTACACCATACAAAAAAGTTGTTTTTTAATAGGAACCTTAGCAAAAATGGTTGTCAAATGTGTAAATGAGTAGGCCAATGCCAGAAATGCATAGTAGTACCATTTTGAGCTATAACACTCGGGGGACCAAATTTATGAAAAAGGACGAGAGAGTCCATAGTTAAGATATTTTCATACTCCTTAAATCTAAAATGATAGCCGAGTGATCTTGTCTTTGTCACACTTGTTAAAAAGTTTTTGAAGAGACATCCTTTCGGTATAAGTTTAACCCTTTTTTGGACTGACTAGACTATGTACGAAAAATGAATACTTTGGCCCCATAGTGACCAAAAGAGTTCTCCTTGGTATGATTTTATTCTTTTTCGAGCCCTAGAGACTAAACTTACGAAAAATACCATCATGGGAAGTTTACTTCCCAAGTTGATTCATATATGCATATGCATATTGACTGCTCGTGCTTTTAGGCCTAATGTCGGCTTCAACATGTTTTCGTTGAACCAATCACCTATTCATTTCTATCAAATCTCAGCCTTGCAATTTATGCCTTTGTAACTCGATACCTTATCCCTGGAGGAAATATCCTTCGAGTGTCCTTATCCTGCACATGCTTCCTTGCTATGGAACTAGTTTACTTGCACGTGACACTTTTTTCCTCCACTGTACAACAACATTCTTTTGTTCTTTTTCGGGCTTTTATAATATGAAAAAGACAAAATAATAATAATAATAATAAT
>JZKD02S1934075.1:0-29334 GCA_000966675.3 Picea glauca
TATTTATTACTGCTCATTTTTGGATAATAATTCTACATTGATATAACATTTGAAGAAAAAGGATTATAATTACATTATTACTGATTCACCCCCCCTCTCAGTAATCCAACAGATACCACATGTTAAACCAATATCTGATACCACATGTTAGAAAATGAGGAACACTTCCACACTAAACCTAGCATAAGAGAGGAAGAGAGATTTAAACAAGAAAGTAAATGATAAAGAAAACATACAATACACAGAGATTTTACCCTGGAAACCCAAAACGGGGAAACCAACATTACTTGATCATTCTGATCTCTTTTTTTCTTATTCATTCAGAATAAAAGGTTACATGCCTAGCCTTGTTCCACACCTAAGACATGATTGACATCATACCTTCTTGATTTACACAAGAAAAAATCTGTAGCCAATTCGGCTTACATATGTTGGAGTTACTTCACACACACCTAGGATTTATTTTTCCTAAGGTTTTTCCTATGTTTATTAGTCATTATTCAATCACCTATATTTTAGGAAGAATATTCCTCTAGGGAGAATATTCTCTTCAGTTTGATCAGTTGAGTGGAGTCTAGATGCTACATTGGGATTATCACCATGCAACATTGGGATCATCACCAACTAATGCGCATTATTCCTAGGATCATCACCATACTAGCACATTACTCATGATTCCATGATATCCTCCTCACTTCACTATGTTTCAGTTAGTTAACTGAAGACTGGTAGACTAGTTAACTCATCTAGGGGGCAGTTCACTCCTGTAATTGCCCGAGAGACTAGACTAGGTGGAAGTTTACTCCTATAACTGCTGGTGTGTCTCTAGATCACCCTAGACCACCATTATGGTGCATTGGATTCTCCTCTAGTGCGCATTGGTTGAGTTATATAGAGTATATCATGTGTAAATTATCATTCATTAATTTGGTTAATGAGAATTCTTCCATTCTTTCTCTCCTGCTTCTCTTTTCTTTTATTTTCTATGCAACTGTGTACGCTAATTCCCAAAGAGATATATTTTGTGAAGGTTCAACACATTTACATGGTATAATATCATATGGACTTCTAGGCAAAAGACACACCAAATTATTTTTTGTAGGTATCGAAGATTGAAGACAACAAAAAAATGGAATTCCCAAAAGAATTCATTCTTACACCTTACAAATTCTTTGCAAGGAAGGAGAATATGATCATGCATCTTCAAAGTAGAGGATTGTACATGTTAACCATGAACATAGATACAGAACCAACACCATCCATAGATAAATCCAAGTATCTAAATCAAATGGATGAAGCATTCGGAACAATTTGCAGTCTCATTTCTACTGATCTCCTCTTTCAAATATCTTCCTGTAAAACCCCCAATGAAGCTTGAACCACCATGGAAGGGCTCTTTGGAAAATATGATGAGATGAGGGGACACATGATTGAGGTGGAATTTCTCACATTGGATCAAAAAATCTTCAAAAATCCCCAATATTTCTTTACCAAATATAAGGGTTTATTGTCGCAACTCAAGGCTTGGGGGGTTGATAAATCTAAGGAGGAGAAACAAATGGTTCTCACCATTCTATACAATCTTGGTCCTAAATTCTCAGTGTTTGTATCCACATTCCATTAAGTCAGATTCACCTCTATAGGCACCTGGAAGATGCCATCTCTTGAGGAATTTATCGAATCTTTGACACAAGAGAAGACCAAGCTCATCAACATGGAAAAAATCAAAGGCCCAAAGGCGCATTCACATATTGTACAAGATGATAGAGGTCATCAATATCAAAAATATAAATATAAATACAGAAGGAAATCTCATGCAAATCTGAAGAAGGAAGGGTCCTAAAAACCCTTCAATGATGCCTCCAGATCCAAAGGTGGAAAGGGAAGAAAAGGGGAGACATGCACATACTTCCATAAAGGATTCCATCCAGAATATGCATGTATGAATAAACATATATATCTAATGACTCAAATAATTTAGCAAAAAAACCTTGGAGATCACATCCCTGAGGGTGACAAGAATAAGAAGCAAGAAGATCATAATCCAAAGAAAGGCAATTCTAGCCATGCCTTGATTTCCATCAACTCCTATATCGATGCTTGGATCATAGATTCATGAGAATCACACCAAATGGATGACACAAAAGAGCTATAATCCTCATTGGATGCATGCAAAGGTCCTTCTATTATGATGGGGGGCAACTCTCCAGTCAAGGTCACCAACAAAGGAAGGATTAAACTTCCAACGAAATCTTCGAGATTGTGTTGCACGTTCCCAAAATTTCCATCAATATTCTCTCCGTGTATCAGATGAAAAATTCCATCACTATAAATAAATTCATATTCACACCTGATGCAGTGGATATCTATGACATTCAAACCAATTCCAGGGTTGCTACCAGTGAGGTAAATCATCAATCTAGGCTTTACACATTTTTTGAATTTATTGAACCAGATTCTGCTTTACTGCTTACCCATGCTGATGAAAGCAATAGGATATGGAACTAAAGGTTCGGGCATTTAAATTTCAGATATATGCAACAAATTATCAAGCAGGGATTGATTGATGGTATACCATACATCCATTTCTCTAAAGGAATTTGTGAGGGATGTGTTCTTGGAAAACACCCTCAAAAGAAATTCGACAAAGGAAAGACACAGGGATTCCTCTCCTTTAGATCTAATCCATAGTGACCTCATGGGCCCTTTTCTGCATCCATCAATCAACAAAGTGAGGTATGTGCTCATTTTTGTTGATGATTTATCACGCTTCACATGGATTTAATTTCTCAGGCAAAAATCAGAGGTATTTCAACACCTCAAATATTTCAAAGCCCTGGTTGAGACACAGTCAGGAAATAAAATCAAAATCCTCTGAACTGGTAATAGGGTAGAGTATGTCAACCATGAGATCCAAAATATTTGTCATGAGGCAGGGATTCAATTGCAACACACAATTCCCTATATTCCGTAACAACAAAAAAGTTGTTGAGCAGAAAAATCGATCTCTAAAAGAGATGGCATCTTGCATGCTACATGCAAAGTCACTTCCACATAGATTATGGGCCAAAGCACTTAATTGTGCAACATACATCCAAAATAGATCTCCCCATAGATATGTCAAGGATAAAACCTCCTATGAGGCTTGGAGCGGTCTCAAAACCAAAGTGACCCACTTTCATATTTTCGGTTCACGTGCATGGGCTCAGGTTGCCTTTGAAAATAGGAAGGCACTTGATCCACAGAGCACATAGTGTATTTTTGTTGGATACCCCAACGGTTTGAATGGATACAGACTCATTGATATTTCATCGAACTAGATAATCATTGAGCGTAGTGTCCAATTCGAGGAAAGTGTCTCGCATGTACCTCAACAGCCGCATGCAGACACCTTTGTTCTTCCACCTGTTAGAGATGATGAGCATGCACATGCCGACTCTTCTTCAGATGAGAGTTATGATTCATAGGATTCATATGATTTAGATATAGATTTAGTAAAATCAGATGCAGAGTAAGTTCATGCAGATGCAAATGTAGATCCAGAGCGGAGGCTCAAGTGGACTCAGACTACTCTTTAGGATGCAGGGGATATTGTTGGGGATCCATCTGATACTAGGAGGACTCGATCTGATTTCAAGGAACCTCTTCTTGCACTCACTTCCATTGAACCATTGCCACCCAAGAATCTTTTCTTGGTTCAATATTTAGATCCATAGTGTTATGTCGAGGCTGCTGGAAATCCCTTTTGGGAATCCTCCATGTAGGAGGAGTACAACTCCCTCCTTGAGAACCAGACTTGGGATCTGGTTCCCCTTCCTTTTGGAAGGAAAATTTTCAGGTGCAGATGGGTCTACAGGACCAAGAGCACAATGGATGGATAGATTAGCAGATACAAAACCAGGATAGTTTCCAAAGGCTTTCAGTAGGTGCATGGCATTGACTATGATGAGACCTATGCTCCAGTAGTGAAGATGGCCTCCATACATTTGGAATTTTCCATTGCGACGACCAAGGGATGGGAAGTCCATCATATGGACATGAAGAATGCATTTCTTCATGATGATCTCTTTGAGGAGATATATATGGAGCAACCCCGGGATTTATGTAGGGTTTATCTTTGGTCTGTCGACATAAGAACTCTCTTTATGGCCTCAAGAAGGCTCTGAGGGAATGGTATGCCAATATGGACTCTTACCTACTGTCACAGAACTTTGTACATTGTAAATCAGACCTAGATGTTTACATGCTCAGAACGGATGATTCACTTATACTCTTAGTTCTATATGTTGATGATTTGTTGATCACCGGTTGCTTGACTTCAACGATTGTTGCAGTCAAGAGGATTTTGCATGACATATTCTTAATGATGAACATGGGTCTACTACATTTATTCCTTGGACTCGATATCAGTCAGGATGCATCTGGCATCAAACTGTTTTAGGCCAATTATGCACGAGATCTCCTTGAGAGATTTCACATGACATACTGCAAGTCTTCCCCAACTCCTTTCCTATCAAGAGTCAAACTTGAGGATGGCGGGGACACTCCATTTGTTTAAAACACACTATAAATACAATTAGTGGGGAGCTTTTTGTATCTCACACACTCTAGACCAGACCTCTCCTATGCAGTTGGACCAGTCTCCAAGTTCATGCAGGAGTCACATGAGCTACATTGGAAGGATGCAAAGCATATCCTTCGATATGTACAGGGAACCATCACCTTTGGGATTCAATACTCAACATACTCTACATTGGACCTCATTGGGTTCACTGATTTTGACTGGATTGAATATAACATTGATCGCAAGTCCACATCTAGTTATTCACTTAGTCTTGGTTCTAGGCCTATCTGTTGGTCGAGAAAGAAGAAAGTTGTTATTGCTCTATCTTCATCTGATGAAGAGTATAGAGGGGTAGTTAACATAACCATTCAGTCTATGTGGATACAACATTTTCTCACTGAGTTGGGCATTAAGTTTCATCGGGCGATCATCATCTCATGTGACAACTAGAGCGCCATGAAGTTCTGCAAAGATCAAGTTCATAGGTAGTGGATGAAGCACATCGAGATCCACATGCACTACATCCAGGACTTAGTACATGAGGGGATCATTGACCTACAATTTTGTCCTTCAGCAGAACCTACTACATACATCTTCACCAAGACCTTCACTGAGAAAAACTTCCATTCTCTTCGCAGTCGTCTTGGAGTGAAGGACACAGTTTCCTAACAACTGTCAATTCTTATTTTTTACATACATTGTACTTTAATGGGGGGTGTTTCCCATGAGGTTTTCCCTCTTTCCTCGCTTTATTTCAGTGTATCTTTTGTATTTGGGTACCTATCATGGCCTCGTTGCCGAGACCCATTCTTTATTTTCACCATAGTGATGTTTAGGGGGGGTGTTGGAGTTACTTCACACACATCTAGGATTTATTTTTCCTAAGGTTTTTCCTATGTTTATTAGTCATTATTCAGTCTCCTATATTTTAGGAAGAATATTCCTCTAGGGAGAATAGTCTCTTCATTTTTCACTTTAGTTTGATCAGTTGAGTGGAGTCTAGATGCTACAATGGGATTATCACCATGCAACATTGGGATCATCACCACCTAATGCACATTATCCTTAGGATCATCACCAGAATAGCGCATTACTCATGATTCCCTAATCTCCTCCTCACTTCACTCTGTTTCAGTCAATTAGCTGAAGATTGGTAGACTAGTTAACTCAGTTAGGTGGCAGTTCACTCCCGTAACTACCCGAGAGACTAGACTAGGTGGCAGTTTACTCCCGTAACTGCTGGTGTGTGTCTAGATCACTCTAGACCACCACTATGGTGCATTGTCTTCTCCTCCAGTGCACATTGGTTGAGTTATACATAGTATATCATGTGTAAATTATCTTTCATTCATTTGGTTAATGATAATTCTTCCATTCTTTCTCTCCTACTCTTTTCTTCTATTTTCTCTGCAACTATGTATGTCAATTCCTAGCTAGATCTATTATGTGCATGTTAAAGACATTTACAACATCTACATGACAAAAAACCTCTATTATTATTGATTATCCATTCATTTTTTTATAGCATTACAACACACCTTCTTTATAGGCTTTATAGTAGGAAAAAACCTAAAGAAAAGGAACCCAAAGAAGGTTAGAGATCCACATAGATCATTAGCTACAAATGCCATGAATCTCAATATTCTATTACATTCGAATACCAAGCCATATTACCAGTTGACTAATGGTCGAAATTCATTCGGTCTTCAGTTAGTTTCCACACACCCACCTATCGACCTCTTATCAGTTGACCTCTTCGACTTAAACTTAACCCAGTCGAATCGCCTCAAACTTCGACTGTCAGTGAATCCACATTGACTAGACTTTCATTGCAAAGAATATAACAACCCAACATTGTGCACAAATATACCTCCACACAACCCACTTATTGAGATAACTTGACCTTTTTAAGACTGATCTCTCTACCTCCTATTCCATACTTAGTGAAATTCTCGTTAGACCTCCATTCATAATTCACTTTTTTTGAGGTCATTTATGATTCATTGATGGGTTACCAATTTATAAGGAGAACGACAATGATTCGTGGTCAATGTGGATTAATAATCTCGTTTTTCCATATAGCACTTGATTTTTAAGAAAACCAGCTAAGTTATTAAGTGGTATAAGAATGTATGTTGTAGATAACATAAATAAGTGACTCAATATTATTTTAGAAGAATGGGAGGTAAGTACTAATTTAAGGAACCCATCACAACAAATTGCTTCTCTTGTGGAGTATTTGAAAAATGATTTAGAGGATGATGAATTCTTCTATAAAAAATATTTAAGCACTTTTGTGTCACAAGTATCAATCTTGATTGATTTTCATAGAAAACAACACGATTTTCCTTCCAATTATAGAATAAATCAAATAAAGGCTAGTTGGTTGGCGAGAATACAATAGTTGCATGAATTGATTACCAATTGCAAAAGGATTGGTGATAAAAGAAGTGATTCATTTCTCAAATCACTTGAAATGGTCAAGGAATTTGAAGGCCCCCGATTAATAAGAGATTCCATGCTAATAACCAAGGAGAAATTAGAAACATAGTTAAACATAATTAAAGCCTCATGGGGTATTGAGTTTGACAACCTTGCTAACATTCCAAAGGAAGAGATTAAAAAATGGTTAGTTAGATTTGTGAATTATAATGAAGACCATCTGGCATTGGTTCAATAGTTACACTCTGAATTTAGAGAGATGGAAGTTGAAATATTTTCACTCTAAGTAAAATAAGACATAACGATCCTTCCATTAAAGTAATTTATCAAAGAGTGGATTGAGAATTCATTAAAACAAATAAACAATCCTAAGTAAATACCAAAGAAGAAGTTGCACCAAAAAATTTTGAGTTTCAAATATATATATATATATGAGGTCTTGAGAGAGAGAGAGAGAGAGAGAGAGAGAGAGAGAGAGAGATCCATCATTCCAATTTCGTTTTTGTAAGTACATTCATTTTGTCGTTTAAGTATTAGGAGTAATATGTTGTGTTGGAGGCCAACATTTTATTCGAACTTGAACATCAATTTGTAATATTTTTTATTCTTACAAAGATCTATTCCAGGAGTTCATTTATTTTGTAATTTATGAATTTTATATAAGCATGAGATCTTGAGTGTGTTTCTCCTATGCATCTTATGATAATAAATGAATGAAATCATTTAAATACATTTGATTTTTGGACCACCAATCTATTTTTTGTTTTATGAGTCTTTATTTGAATCTTTTTCTTCATTTTGTTTTTCAAAGAAACCGGGGAAAAGTGAACTCGGTCAAAAGAATTGGCCATATATAGTTTAATGATCATCCATTTATCTCCAAACTACTTGTTGGAATGTATAGCTTCCTGAAACAACATGATATTGTCTATCATTTGACAATTTCCCACAAATCCACCTTGATTTGGGGAGATTAATTTGGGTAGCCAAGGCTTGAGTTTCTCCGCAATGATTTTTGAGATTATTTTGTAAGAGAAATTACATAAGGATATTGGATGGAATCTCTTGAAAGAGGAAGGATTAAATTATTTGGGGATTAGGGCCAGGAAGGAGGAGTTTGTGCTCCCACCCATCCTAGCATATTTTTGGACATATTGAAGCATACTACAAAGTCTTGTTTTTATCATGTGTCAGTAGAGGAGATAGAAATGGATTGTGAAACCATCTGGTCTCGGTGCCTTGTATAGGTTAATCTCTTTTAAAACACCAATAATATCTTCTTTAGTTACAGTCTGGATGAGCTTCTCATTATCTACGTAGTTGATTATTCAGGGTATGTTTTAGATGAGGTTTTCTTGAGCCTCAATATCCACATATCCATATTATTGATATAGTTGTTAAAATTTATCCTTAGATGATATATTTATGTGGTTGTGTCCCTTGATACAGGTCCCATCCTCATCCTTGATATTCGTTATTCTATTTTTCCAAGTTTTGGCCTTAGCTTGGCGTTGAAAGAATTTTGTGTTTCGGTCCCCTTCCCGAAGCCATAAAATCCTTGATTTTAATCTCCATTTTTATTCTTCATGCCTTAGAACCTTTTGGTATTCCAAAAATTTATGTTTCTCTTCCATCATCTTGGTCACTATGTTGGGGGATGATTCCATAGAGATTTGAATTTCCTCCAATCTCTGGGCCAACTCTTTTTCTACTTTCTTCTCTTTTTCTTCTTTAGCTTTCACCCAAACTCAGAGGAGCCTCTTGTTGTATTTTAATTTATGATCACAAATATGAATCAAGTCTTCAAGAACCCAATATCTCAAGACTAGAGAAATTTGGTCCATAAAGGAAGGGTCTTCAACCTAGGAGGGATTGAACCAAAAAGGGATTGGCCCAAGAGATTCTGAGTGGGTCAGTTCCAAGGTAATAGGGTGGTGATCAGATCCATATGAGGGGAGAATTTGGGATGAGGAAAGCGAGGAATCCTCCAAGAGTTTACTACTAAAAAGGAATCTCTCTATCTTGGTTGCTATGTGCCCCAGACCTTGTCTCTTATTAGACCAAGTATACCGTCCACTCACTAGTTTTACATCCAAGAGGTCCAGTCCCTGCATAAGTTCTTCCATGTATTCTCTAGATGAATCTCTTACTATATTTCCTCCATACTTTTCAGATGCATCCAATGTAGTGTTAAAATCTCTCGTGAAGATGAGGGAGGAGCTAGATTGATTCTCCTGAAGGTTTAGAAGAGTTCTCCCACATATATATTTGTCCTATAATTGAGAAGGAATATAAATGTTAAAAACAAAGAATATATTACCTATAGGGAGTGTTAGAAAAACAGAATCATAGAGAAATAAAATAAAAATAGATGCATAAATAAATAAATAAAAGATACACAGATATACGTGGTTCACCCAGTGTGGAATAGGTCCACCTGAGAAATTTATAGGTCCTTCCTTTATTATTATTATATAACAAGTGAAGGGATAAAACCTACAAAAAAATTGTTGTAACTTCCTCCTCTTTCTCTCACCGTTTCCTTTCTCAGAATACAATATTCACTCTCATTCATAGCCACAATACAATGCCCTCATACAAAAACGAGTTTCTGTTTTTTGGGAAAAAACTCTAACATAACATCAATCGTCGGATCTATGAACTTATAATGAACGATCCATATTAACTACATTATTACAATATTTTACAAGGAAATTTTCCCAAAATTTTCCAAAGGGGCTTGCTAGCCCCCATTCCCCCCATCTAGGGAGTAGGTCCCCCCCCGAACCCCCTTCATTTGAGGGCCATCCCTCAAACCCCCGAAATAAGGGGGCTAGGCATAGATACATATGAATCAAGAAGACAATCAGGATCCACGACCAACAATATCCCACTTGAAGATTAATCACAACAACTCCACTACTGATGTATGTGTCGGAATATGATCCACCTTGGACCTAACAAATTTAACATCTTCACCTTCATGCTTGAAGGCTAACTGGAAATGAGAAAGAACTCAGTTTGTCCCTGGTTACTACCTATTGATGGGTCCTCTTAGGCCTTAATAGTCATCACATATATGTTATTAGATATTAGACTACAATATAATGAGTAATATAGTAATAATGTATGTAACAAGTGGTAAATGCAACTAAACAAAGGATTAGTTGGAGCGGATGAAACCGCTCCAACCATTTACCTATTGTATAAATAACCCTAAAGATGAAATACAAACTTGGAATGGAATTCCTTCCCCACATTTATCTCCTTCTTTCATGGAATTTGTGTGTGTGGATGTGCATTCTAATGTAGCCTCTCTCTTGGATGCTTTCCTCAATTTCTTGGACTACAATATTTTGGTCGTTGTTGCATGACTTGAATATGGAGAGAATTGTTTGAGATGCTCACAAAAGAAGCCTACAAAAGAAGAAAGAGATGAAGAATTCTTGTTTTTTCGTGGATGTTGTTGAATGTTTGATGTTGCTCATGGATGGTGAAGCCTGCACACAAAAGATAAATGAAAAACTCATATATTAAATATGCTTGCGGACATCTAAGGTTTAAAAATAAAAATAAAAAAAATCTTTCTCGAGTGCTACCCATGGATGGGGAGATAACAAGAGATGTTTATGCTCATGGATGAACGTAAATACAACCCTACACAAGAAATTGGGAATAACATTGTGCATGGTCTAATCAACCAAAGAAAGTCGAAAGTCGAGTAATAAAAAATTGCATACAACAAGGGCATTTGACCTGTTGACTGGAGGGCTCGCGCATACTTAAAGAGGGAACATCTGTCGACTGATACAATAGTTTAGAAAGAAACTACGTCGACTTGTTTTGTTGAATAATTCTTTAATGATATGTATCCCATCTAGATGGCGATAAAAATGACCCGATTAAAAGTTTCCAACTTTCCATGGAGAGCATGTAATAAAAATACGTGAAGTTATACATGATATATTATAGAGGTCGACATAATCACAAGGCTGAGAGAAGGGGTTCTTCCAATGGAACTCAAAATTCCCATTTCCTCCCTCCTTCACAACCTATTGTACATTTTTTCAAATGGAAAGGTTCTTGGATCGGTTGCATGAATTGTCTACAAAATCAAAATGTATTATATCTCTTTCATAAATCAAAATGTCAAACCACATAGGGTTGTATGAGAAGTGTTATCGACTACAAAGATAATGGAATTTTGAATTGACCAGCCAATACTTGAACTTGGATATTGAATAAAGGGACAATCGACTCGACCAATGCATAAATGGAGTATGTGCAATCGTCGACTGGAGAATATCGACCAATAACAAATTGTTTACACTTGGAATATGAGTGTAAATTCATAGAAGTTGACATGTCGTGTTTATTTTTTCAAATATCATATGTTGAGGGTGAAAAATAATATTATATCGGGTCTTTAGTTTTTCTATGGAGCTATGATTGTACATCAATGGAATCAATGTGAAACATGAAAAGTCTTAAATATGTATTACATGAAGAAAATGTTATAAATTCATTCGAGTCGACCTATCATTTATCCGTCAAGTCGTCTCGTGTTTCAGTCAAATCACATCTAGTCAACCTAATAGTCGAGTCTAGTCGACTCAATAGTGGAATATGTTTAGTTCAAAGTCAAGTATGAAAAGAATATATTATCGATTGTATCAGTTTCAAGATGTCTTGGAAAATCTTATTCATAGTAGAAAGGAGGGGTTAAACGTGCATCTTCTTCGAAGGCAGGATATCCCCTCCACCATTGTAATATGAGTTGGATCGTTCTCTCACGTTGATTTTTTTTTTTGGTATTTTATTAGCAATGAAAGAGTCATAGTTAATTCATATATGAATCGTCCCTCATAAGAATGTAAATTACAAACTACAAAAGAAATGCAACCATGACTGACAATAGTAAAAAAATAACATTGATGAACAACAAAGAATCGAGTGTTTATCAAGAGATTTGAGCAAAGAAGAGCATCGATGATGAACATGTCAGTAACGGTTAAAGGAATCCAAGAGAGGCATATCATAACAAACACACACATGAGAGCTTCAAAGACAAGATGATGAAAAAATAACTTTTGAATTGATTGAGCCCCTTGGTATAAAAGTGGTAGAATAATTCTTGGATTGTGAACTCAGAAGCCAGAAAGCAGAGAAACGGTAGGTTAGTCAAAGCATGGAGTTCCACCGTAGGGTGTTGTGCAGGTGCAAGATGATCCCATGACGAGCCGCTCACCACCATAGAGAATTGTAACAATAGGATCAAGAGGATGATTGTTGGTTGGGAGAAAAGCGTTACGAGACTAACTAAATGTACATGAGTATACCATATTGAAGACGAAGGCTAAAGAGTAACATGTCATTAATTATCTACACACTTTCTCGGTATGAGAAAGAAATTGAGTGTGGGGGAGATGTTTAGGGGGCCTCTTAGGACCTAATAGTCATCACATATATGTTATTAGACATTAAACTACATGATAATGAGTAATAAAGTAAGAATATATGTAACAAGTGGTAAATGTGACTAAACAAAGGATTAGTTGGAGAGGGTGCAGTTGCTCCAATCATTTACCTATTGTATAAATAACCCTAAATATGGAATACAAAATTGGAATGGAATTACTTCCCCACATTTATCTCCTTCTTTCTTGGGATGTCTGTGTTTTGATGTGCATTCCAATATAGCCTCTCTCTTGTATGCTTGCCTCAATTGCCTAGACTACAACACTACCTTTGTTAACATGTCTACATGATTCTAGCTAGTATGTATGTTTTCCAACTTCAATTGTCCATGTTCCAAAACTTATTGTATGAAATGGTACCTAAGATGTATATGCTTAGTATTAGAATGGAAGGTTGATTTCTTTTCAAGATGAATGGAACTCTAGTTGTCATAGTATAACCTACTATTCTCCTATTGCTTTCCCAATTCCTCCATAAACCTATGTAACCAAATTATCTCTTTACTAGCCTCTGTGGTAGTAACATACTCTGCTTCCATTGTTGAAAGTGAATCAATATTTTGCAATTTTGAAATCCAACTTACTGTTGTTCCAACTACAGTTAAAACATACCATGTGGTGCTCCTCTTTCTATCCTTATCACTTGCCATATCTAAATCAACATGTCCCTATAGAACAATGTTTGAACCTCCAAAACATAATGCTTGAGTAGTAGTACATCTCAAATACCTGAGAATCCACTTTACTACCTCCCATTTTCTTTACTTGGATTGTTCATATACTTTCTCACAACTCTCACTGCATGTGCAATATATGGTCGTTTGCACACCATCATATACATCAAGTTGTCAATTGTTGATGAATAAGAGACCCTAGACATGTATTCTATCTGCTCCTGTGTCTTAGGACACATTTTCTTGGTTAATTTGAAATGTATGGCCAAAGGTGTACTAATTGGTTTTGCATTTTGAATTCTAAACATGTACAACACCCTCTCTATGTACTCACCCTAAGGCAATGTCAATTTTCAATTTTTCTTGTCTCTTTTTATTCTCATACCAAGGATTTTCTTTGCAGCACTCAAATCCTTCATCGTAAATGCATTAGCTAATTTCCTTTTGAGAAAATTTATATCTTTCATGTTAGACCCCACAACAAGCATGACATCTACATACAATAGCAAGATAATGAAGCTTTCGTTTTCTATCCTTTTAAAATAAACACAGTGATCAAAATGACATCTACTAGAACCTTGTTCTATCATAAACCTGTCAAACTTCAAATACCACTTCCTTGGATCTTGCTTTAGGACATACAATATCTTCTTCAACTTGCATACCAAAATTTTCCCTCCATTTGACCTCATACCCATGTGGTTGTTGCATATAAATATCTTCCTCCAAATCCCCATCGATAAAAGTTGTTTTTACATCTAAATTTTCAAGATGCAAATCTTCTACTGCCACAAGACTTCAAATAGTCCTAATTGAAGTCATTTTAACAATAGGAGAAAATATTTCATCAAAATCTATACCTTTCTTTTGTGCAGACCCCTTTACAACAAGTCTAGCCTTGTACCATTTTTTTCCTCCATCTTCTTCCTTAAACTTGTAAACCCATTTATTATGAAATGCTCTTTTTCTTGCAAGAAACTGAACCAAGTCCAAAGTCTGGTTATTTACCAAAGAATCCATTTCCTCTTTCATGACTTACTCCCACTTCTTTTTAGTGTCTACCTGCATTGTCTCTTCATAATTTTCTGGTTTACCATAACCAATCAACAATAAATAATAAAATGAAGGACAATGTCGTTCAAGGGGTCTACTTAACCTGGTATATCTTCTAACAACACTTGCAGGAGTTTGAGGTGCATGTTTCTCCTATTGTTTTAAATTTTGATTTTTTGGTACTTTTGGAATTTCATTTTCTTTGATTTCATCAAGCAATGTGTATTTTGTGTTTTCCTTTTCCTATTTCTTTTCCTGCAAATTATCTCTCTACACAAAATTTTCATTGAATAACACATCTCTACTCCTAATGATTTTATGATTTTCATAATCCCATAAGAGATAACCAAAATCATTAACACCATATCCAATAAAGGTACACTTATTGTATTTTTCCTCAAGATTCGTTCTATTTTCTTTATCAATATGGACAAATGATTCACAATCGAAAGTCTTCAAAAATGAGTACTTTACCTTTTTACCTGTCCATGCCTCATATGGAATGCCACCATCCAAGGAGAATGAAGAACCTCTATTTATTAAGTAAACAACAATATCTATAATGTATTCCTAGAATTATAAGGGTGACCCAACATGCAATCTCATACTCCTTGCACGTTCCATGATTGTCCAGTTCATCCTTTCTAAAACACCATTTTCTTGTGGTGTTCCTAGAACTGTCTTCTCTCTACGAATCCCATGGTATGACCAATAATCATCAAACTCCTTGTTATAATATTTACCTCCATTTTCTGATCTTAGACACTTCAACCTTTTTCCTATCTCATTCTCAACCAAATCATTCCATTTCTTAAAAGTTTCAAAAACATCATATTTTTTTCGAATGAAATAAAACCAAGTTTTTCTAGTTGCATCATCAATAAAAGTAACATAATTATGAGATCCACCAAGAGATGATACTTGAGATGGTCCCCATACATATGTATGCACAAGCTCTAGCTCTAACTTTTCACTCTTATTTTCCTTTCTGACTCTAAGAAATATGACTCTCTTTTGGTTTCCATAAACACAGTGCTGACATAAATCCAAATCAATTTGTTTAAGATCTAGCAACGAATTCCTTTTGTGAAGTATTTGCATCCCCTTCTCACTCATGTGTCCAAGATGATGTCGCAGTGTTGTATCCACTCTTTATAAGCTAAATAGATAGAAGAGTCAATATTACCAGTACATAAATACAATGTACATACCTTCTCTCCTTTTGTCATCGCCAATGATCCTTTAGTTACTTTCCATGCCTTATATGTAAATGTAGATATATAGCCTTCACTTTCCAACTTCCATGTTGAAACTAAATTTCTTCTTAGATCTGGTATATGTCTCACCTCTTTCAGTAACCATTGGTTTCCATTCTTTTGTTTTATTTGTACCTTACCCATTCCAACAATTTGACATGGTTCATCATCACCCAGATAAACCTGTCCAAAATCACCTTGAACATAATATTGAAAAGATTTCCTATGGGGTGTGGCATGAAATTAATACCCTAAATCTACTACCCAATATTCAATAATATTATCTAAATTAGAAAGAATCAAAGAATATTGTAACACATCACCTATTAAATTTGCTTCCTGATTTTTCTCATGTTGTCCATCTATTTGTTTCTTAGGAGCTCTGAAATATTTCTTTAGATGTCCTTTATTCCCATAATTCTAGCACTCTATCTTTCATAGTCTGGATTTGGTTCTGCCCTTCCTATCATTATTGTGGTTCCTTGAGCTCTTTCCTCTTTCATTTTTTCTTCCCTTGTTCTCCACGGTCAACACATTACTTTATGTCTCACCTGTTCTTTTCCATTGCATTTCCTTGCTAAGGATAACACCAACAACATCATCAAATTTTAGAGTTTTTGAACTAGAGAACAATATTAGAATATCCCTAACCTCATCACCAAAGTCTACTCCTACATAACTTAGTTGATTACTAACCACATTAAATTCATTTAAATGGTCAGTAACAAACCCACCTTCTGACATATTCATATTAAATAATTGCTTCATTAGAAATACCTTATTAGAGGTCGATGATTTTTCATATAGTTTAGCCAATTCCTTCATCATATCCTCCATTGTCGTTTCTTTTGAAATATTTAAAGTCACTATCTTTTCCAAGCACAACCGTATCATTCCCAATGATTTTATATCAAGAACCTCCCATTCTTCGTCCTTCATACTCACCAACTACTTTTCATTTTTATCCAATGGTAGGAAAATATCCTTATGATATAGAAAGTATTCCATTTGCATCTTCCATAACTAGTAGTTTTGGCAGTTAAACTTTCCGACCTTAAACTTTTGATCTTCCACCATTTCTCCCACTTGAACCAGGAACCATCTTTTCATGTGAGTTACATTTTTCTTTGATACCAATTGTTAGAAAAACAAGATCACAAAGAAATAAAATAAAAATAGATACAGAAATAAAAAAAACAAAAGATACACAATACAATAGTGACACATATATACATGACTCACCCAGTGTAGGCTACGTCCACAAGAGAAATTGTCAGGTCCTTCCTTTATTATTATTATCCAGCAAATGAAGGGATACAACCTAAAACACACGTGTTGTAACTTCCTCTTCTTTCTCTCACAGTCTCCTCTCTCAGAATACAATAGTCACTCTCATTCACAATTTCAATACAATTTTCTTATACAAAAATGGTTTGCCTTTCTTTGGGCGAAAAACCTAACATAAATTCTACCGTCAGATTTGTGACCTTATAATGAATGGTACACATTGACTACAAAATTACAATATTTTACAAGAAAAATTTCCCAGAATTTTCCTCGAGTGCCCACTATCCCCTATGCCCCCCAACTGGGGGGGTAGGTCCCCCCCAGAACCCCTTCATTCGGGGGCTATCCCCCAAACCCTGGGATGAAGTGGAATAGGCATACCTACATATGAATCAGGAAGATAATCAGGCTCCACAACCAACAAGAAGGTGGGTCAGAGTCATTTGCAACCAATTAGAGTGTCTTGAGCAATATTCTAGATGAAACATTTGTGAGTTCCAAAGGGTAAAAACGCCACCAGAGGCCCCTTGCGAGCTCATTTCCTGAATTGCGCTTGATTTCCATATAGTTATGTTGTATTGAAGGAAATCAACATCCTTCATTTTTGTCTCTTGGAGTAGAAGGATCTGAGGGGATTATTTCTTTACTAGACTTATAACTAATTCCTTTTTATTTTCTCTTCCCATACCTCTACAGTTCCAAGAGACTATTTTGATCATTTATACAAGTATTTTGGGTTCCCCCTTTTAGGGGGAATCGAGCCACTTTGATTTATAAAAGGTATGGGATCCTTCTTTGTGCATCCAAGGTACTCTATTTTCGAAGATCTATCTCCTTTCGAGATGATGCCTCTCTCCTTTGGTAGTTCAAACTCCTATCTAGTTTTCTTGGAGGGGGAACTGTGTCAGAATTAGGATCTAATTATTCCTCCAAACCGTTCTCAAGTTATCCCTCTCTGTGATCCATATGAGTGTTCTACAAAGGCACCACTTGATTTATTTGTTGATATTCAATGTTCTCCATTGATTCTTGATGATTTGGATTGGTTCTATTTTTGTTTTCTTCTTACATATCTGAGAGAATGTCGTACTGATTTTTGGATGGGAAAAACTCACTGACATTTCTTTCTAAGGAAGTGGTTGTAGTTTCCTGCACTTTTGGATTGGAGGGAGCTCCCGCTTTGACTGGAGCTTTTCTTATCGATGGGACTTGTTTTATGACTTTTTTCTTCCTTTTTGGTCACTTCCATTTCTCTTTTGTCTCCCCTTCTATATTATCCATTTGGGATTTAGGGAATCCCTTGGAAAAATTCCCATACTCATGGAAAATCTTGCATTTGAAGGGGATTTTTTCATAGTCTACCTTCTATAGATAAGAACAATTGTCCAAAGTAAGCGTGATGGCCTCTGGGACACCTTTTTGTAAGTCCACTTCAACTCAAATTCGGGCACAGGTATGAATGCCATATTTTGGATATGCTCGATCTATGTATTTACCTAAAGTATTTTCAATGGATCGAAGGGTCTCATCATTCCAACAATGGAGAGGGAGGAAAGGGAGCTTAACCCAAACTAGGAAAACTGAGGGGATATCATTTTCAGGGTTAAATTCATGGTTCCAACTATTTATATATATCCCTTTGGACCCCACAAACATGGTCCTCTTCTGAAAATAAGATCCCTATCATTTTTCTCTTCAAACAAAAGTGCATAAAAACATTTCCCGCAAAGAGAGAAGGAATATCTACCTTTTATCATTGGTTTCCAATTTTTTTTTATCCAAACTTATACTGATATGGGTGAGGGCCATATCCCTATGAATTTCCCAATCAAACCACTCTTTGTAAATCAAAGCGCTAACGATATCGAGCTCGCATGAACAGGGACAGTCAAAATCTCCTCAAGTTTTTTAACAAATAAAGATGTCGCAGGCTTGGGTTGTTTGGGTAAAGCAGAGATCATGGAGGTGAAGGTTGGAATGTATTTCTAGGGAGGAGGAGGCTTGGGGGAGGGGAAGGATCCCCTCCAGAGGAGGCCATGTAGGACACAACAAAAAATGGATAGGATTTCCTCATGAGGGAGTGATCCGCAGAGCTATTGTTGAAATGAATATTTTTCTTCATTTACTTAAATGAATGGATGCATTTATTCTATATATTTTAAGTGGGGTTATTATTTTTCTATTACAATTTATTTTCTATCCTTTCAGTCATTTTACCACCTGATCCACTCATAGGTGTAGATGATTTGAATTTTTAAACTTATTTATTGAATAAGTATTGAAAATATGAGTGATATAGAGGAGTACCACCTCTATAAAAATGTATAAGGGATATTACATGACTTCTTTAAGTATACCCTAATAGATTGACTCTTGTCCCTAATAGGAAAATAGATCAACACCTCTTTCCTTAATTTAGCTTGATCTTCTGGAATGAGGTATTCATTTATAAATATTATAGACCCCTTTAAGCTTAGAATTTTACTAAGTATGACATATTTATGGGAATTAGATCTTACCATAACCCAAATCAACCTATCTTTATGTTCAATTATTTTGCCAAACCTTTTTGCTTCTATAAGGATAATTGTTTCAATTTGCGATTTATTTTTTAGTTCCTACTTAACTATTCCTAATGTGTCCTCATCTTTCTTTTATTTTATACCAAAAACTATAAGGTTCAAGGATCTTTTGTTACATTCATGGTCTAACTCTATGAACTTATTCATTTCCTCTTTGATAAGTTTGATATCCAATTTGCTTTCCACACTATTTAATGTCAAATTTTTAATTAAATTTTCTTCTAGCTCTTTAAGATTATCCCTGAGATTATGATTATCATTTATATCATGTTTTTAAAATAAATAAATAAAATTTAAAATAAATAAATAAAATTTGAAAAAAACAAAAAATTAAAAATATTTAACCATAATATTAAAAACTTAAAAAAGGAATATAATAATAATAAAAATAAATAGTCCTGAACATGGCCAAACACCAAGGTATCTCGACTCTGCAGGCGGAAGGAGATTCACTCCTGATCATAATAGCTTTAAATCGCTTGAGAGAGGGGGGAAACTCAGGAAAAATCTCCACAAATTGGATATTGTCGTATGGATGGATGCATGTCGCAAGCTTGATGCAACACTTCCAGGTGCTAATTCCAACCCAGGTTTGTCGAAGTGCCAACTTAGTGGCAGACTAATTGGAAAATGCAGGTGCCCAACAGAACTTCTGAATGATGAAGTGGAATTTGGGGGACCCCACTGAGGTTCCCACTTGAAAAGAATTCATGAGGCTAAACCATATCAACTTGAAATGACACGTGATGTGTCAGGAAGTGGAATCGACAACAGGTGGGGATCTGACACAAGAGTACGGAAAAGTCATCGAAAGGTCGAGTGATATGGGCCCAACTGGAGAACCAGAGTATCCCTTCAACGCCACCCGGATATACGAAAAGACGGAGGAAAATCTAGATACCTATGACTCGGTTGGCATCCGTCATGACAGGAGGAATCACATCTTATAAAGGGTAGTTGTTCATATCGACCATCCCAATATCCCGCAATAATTTGATGGATGTTCGAATGAAATTTTTAGTGTAGCGACTTCTCAAGAAGCGATCAGATGAGTACGTTGGGAGAATACATTAAAGATAGAGGGTCATTAGTGTAGATTGAGGTTGAATTCCCTCATCATGGTAAGGAGGGAGAAAACATTGGGATCTTGAGTCATATTCAGAGGGTAGAGGAGATCCATAATTCGACTAGTTACAGGTTGAATATCGAAAGGACGACAGGTACAACCAGCTTCTGGATGAGCCATGCGACAGACACAATCACCTGCTCCTTGGAAAGGAAGAAAGGACCTTGGAACTTGGGGACTATAACCCCTTTTGAGCATGCCAGGCAACCCAAGAAAATAAAGGAATTTTTTTATGGGTCGTGGACATGTTAGAACTGGTCGATGATTAGAAAGAAACCTTTGAAGTGCTTCATCCATCTCTGGTTAGACAACAGATTTTGGGACCAGTACCATCCTCGATTTATCCAAGAGATAATCTGAGAGGAGCTAGATCTTCGAATTTCTCGAACCATGGCTAGGAAGGGGGAAGGACCAAAAGGTAAACAATCGGATCCATCAACATCGAGAGGCTTGGCTACTCGGTCAAGGTAAGCTCAAGAAACCTGGACTGTCGAGATGTGTTTTAAGTACCTGAGCACAAACAAAGAGAAGAAGAACACAATGGGCATTGAGGAAGCTGTCAGGCACTAGTGACAACTAACCTTAGACGTAGACATTTTTAGAGAGGTGTAGTACTAGGTGGATGACCCTAAATACACCAACACCATAGAAACTAGATACTTCCAATTAGAAGAGATGTATTGAATAATGAAATCTATAGTCTCTCGGGTTGTGGATGATCTAAAAATGAAAAGGGTTTGTGTGTACAAATTTACAAGTGTAAGAGTTATGTGATTTAGGAAATTGGATCAAGTTGCAAACACATAAACTCAATGATTTTTTTACTTAACATGAGAAACATAACAGACATAAACAACCATCAAAAGTAAGCACATAACAAAACAAAATGATAAAGAATTTCACCCCTCTCTTTGGATACATATCCTAGTCCAGCTTCCAATAGATCATTTTAATTGTATTCTCAAAGTGTCAAAATAATTTCTTTACAATGCTCAAAATGAAAAATAGATGGCTTCAATGGCTCTAGAATGTCCAAAAAACCCTAGCTGGGCTCTTCCTGCACCTGGTTTGGCCAAAAAATGGAGAAAATACACTTCCTGTAAGTTTTTCCCCAATAACTTGTTGTATCTTCTCGCCAAAATGCACCTCTGTGTGACCGAACCTGGCTCCAATAATTTTTCATGCCAAAAACCCAACACATGCGCCATTCCACAAATTAGGGAAAAATTTTGCACCATTAGGGGGCGTAGGCACCTTTCCCGGTGGAGGTTGTGGTCGCGTGGCCCCATGTGGTCAAGCGTCGACCTACATTTTAGCACCCATCTGACTGACCATTGGATTCTCATGCTGGGGGTCATATGGTAGTGTGGTATGTGTGAAGTGATTGAGGGTTGGGGCTAAGCCCCGACCCTTTTCTTCCTGGCACAACGTTTAATGCAAGTTTAAATACCAGTTTAGCACATATAGGTTAAGAACCAATATGCAAGTGGGATGGTATCCCAACCCTTGCCAAGAATTTTCCATACACAAAGGTCCCGGGTTCGACCCCCGCAAACTCTATAAAATTTTACACCAACAAACCAACGACGGGGTGCCACGTGCGACCCCTGATTGGGCCACATGGCACCTTTCCATTCGCCTTCCAATATGACATGTGTCAGCCATGGATTGGTCCATGTAACCTTGCCAAATCAAATTTCCATTTCATCACCTTCCACGTTAGTCATACGGTCCTATGGTCAGCTGACACGTGGACTATACAGACTATATAGTCAACATTTTTTTGCCTACTTGGAAAAGTGGACAGAATGTGATATCTCAACCATACAAACTTCGTTTGATCTTTTTAAAGTTGCGTTGGGATCATGAGGATGATATCTAAACAATGAGTCTATTTTTGAGCAGTTTTGAGCACTTTGATTTTTGAGCATTTTTTTTATCCCCTGGATCACTCCTCCCCATTGGGAAGCTTTTGGAGCCCTAAAATACTACTTTTATTCAATATGAATATGAGGGTATAGTTCCCTCACCTTTCCAACCTCAATCCATCTAACTTTGCTTAAATTTGTGCCTTTAAGACCAACACGAAGGTACTCCACATTCCCTCGTTTAGAAGTTCTTATCTTTCTGTCAAGGATTGTATCCTCATGAAATTCTAAAAGATACTTTGGAGAGAAGTGATCTATGGAAGGAATAAGAATATTATCTCCTTTATCATCAATCAAAGGAGTCTCATACAATCTCAAATTCTCAACATTAACAACTTCATACATTTGCATATAAGGAGGCAAATCCAAACAGAAGGCATTGTTACCAATATTTTCAAGAATCTTGAAAGGTCCATATCTAATTGGCTTCATTTTTTTACCTTCTCCTGTAAGCCTCTCCTTGCTAACATAAAGCCAAACTTCATCTCCAACTTGGAAACTATGATCAACACGATGCTTGTCATGTCTTGTCTTGTACTTGGCTTGGCTCTTTTCCAACTATTCTTGTACCATTTGATGCACCAACTGACTTTGTTCAATGAACTTATATACTCTACCAATGTCATAATGAACATCAATAACAACATCCTTCCCAAATATAAAATATAAAGGAGATTTTGGAAAATAACCAAAACATGCCTCAAATGGAGATGTTTGAGTCGAAGAGTTCTTAGCCTGGTTATAAACATGTTGAATGTAGTGTAGGTGCTCATCCCAAAGCTTAGGATGTTTGTTGTAGTAACCGCAAAGAAGATGTACTAGTTTTCTATTCACCACTCTTGTTTGACCATCAGTTTGTGGATGAAATGTTGTTCTCTTTTTCATCTTGGTGTCCATGAGTTCCCATAAGCTTGACCAAAAGTTCTCAATAAATTGATAATCTCGATCAGAAATAATGGATTTGGACAACCCAAAATGTACCCAAACATGATGAAAGAATATTTGTGTTGTTTTTTCAGATGTAACCTGCTTCTTACAAGGCATCAAAACACACATTTTTCTGAAACGGTCAACCACAACATAAAGATAATCATGATTCTTTTTAGACATGGTTAATCCTCCTACAAAGTTCATGGGAATGCTTTCCCAAGGATGAGAAGGAACCGGAAGTGGAGTATACAATCCTAAATTTCTATTGCTAGTCTTGTATCACATAAAGAACATCCTATTACATATCTTGAAACACTTTCATTCATTTTAGGTCAATAGAAATAACTTTGCAAATTATCCACCATCTTGCCTACACCAAAGTGGCCAACAATAAGAGAAGAATGTACTTCCCTTATGGTGTTGACTCTATCACCATGTGGAATACATATCTTGCCAAGATGATACAAAAGCTTATCATGCACATGGTAATCCAATTCCTCAACTTGGTTATAATGACACAAAGTTGCATAAACCTCTTTAAAATCAGCATCTAAAGCATATTGTTCAACATAGCTCTCATGCATGGTAGAATTATTCTTAAGAATAACTGAAGCACTAACAATATTCCTAGAAAGCATATCAAAAACTTTTTTATAAATGCCTTTCTTATACCTGATAACCAAGTGGAATTGTTTTAGAAAACCCATCCATCAGAAGTGCCTTGCTTGTTGTAGCTTTGTTTGTGATTGTAGGACCTAGGTATTGCAATGGTTGATGATCTTTGTGAATGATAGTTTCTTTTCCCAACAAATAATGTTTCCATTTTTTCACACTTTGCACCAATTCATACAACTCCTTATCATATGTATGATAATTAATAACAACACCATTAAAAGTTTCAGAATGAAAACAAATGGGCTTACCATGTTGCAACAAGACTGCTCCCATTGCATAATTACTTGCATCTGTTTGTATCTCAAATGGTTGTCTCAAATCAGGAAGTGCAAGAACTGGAGTTGAACAAATATTCTCCTTCAATGCATCAAAATCTTTTCGTTTCTTTCCTCTCCATTGGAAAACTTTCTTGATGCTTGTAACTGCATGTAATGGAGTTGCAATTGAAGAGAAGTTAGCAATAAATTTTCTCCAATATTGGGTTTCTCCCCAAAATATTCTTACCTTTGTCACATTGTTGGGCTTGGGCCAATCCAAAATGACTTTGACCTTGGAAGGATCTACTTTTAGTTCTCCTCCTCCAACAATATGTCCCAAGTAAACAAGTGAGGTATTTCCAAACTCATATTTAGACATCTTTAAAAACAACTTTTATTTCTTCAAGACATCTAAAACTTGCTTCACATGCATAACATGATATTCACAATATTTTCTAAATATCCATATGTCATCCAAGTAAGAAATCACACAATCATCAAGAAAAGGCCTTAAAACATCATTCATAACTCTCATGAATGTAGCAGGAGAATTACAAAGCCCAAATGGCATAACCATCCATTCAAAAAAAACTTGATTTGTTTTGAAAGGTGTCTTCCATGTGTCTCCTTCAACAATCCTAATCTGATGATATCCACTTCTCAAATCCAACTTATTAAAATACTTAACATATTTCAATTGATCAAGCAAATCATCAATTCTAGGAAGAGGGTAACGATTTTTTACCGTAATATTGTTCAAGGCTCTGAAATCTACACACATGTGCCATGTACCATATTTATTTGGTACCAAAACAATTGGTGACATTCATGGCAATGTGCTTGGAATGATAACCCCTTTTTCAAGCAACTCTTGGACTTGTTTTTTAATTGCATCATTTTTCATGACTGACATCCTGTACATACCAATGTTTGGAAGAGGACAATCTTGCTACAATTGAATCTCATGTTGGATACCCCTTTTAGGAGGCAATCCTTTTGGTTCCTAAAACATCTCATCATATTGGTTAACAACCTCATATAAATCAGATTTTAACTTTTCATCACAACTTTGGAAATCTTGTTTTTCAACATTGTCTTTGGGTTTGATCATCAAGATTACAAAGTTCTTACTATCATTGACTAATCTCTTCATTCGTCCAACATTTACAAGTGACAAATTCATATTCTTTGTATGTACTCTAACAATGTACTCAACTCCATTTCTAAACAAATGATATTTGTTCTCATGACGATGAAATATGGCTCTCCTATCATATAAATATGGGATTCCCAACAAAATACCACAAATATCCAATGGAATAACACCAAGATCTACCTCATCTATAAAGTTTGCAGTGATGGAAAATATAAGTTTACATCTTTTTGTCACATGAAATTTGGCATTGTCACATATCCAACCTAGAGGATATGGTTTAGGATGAGGAGTAGTTTCATGATGCAACCCCCCCCCCCCCTTTTTCCCTGGCTTCGGCGGGTCTGCTAGCCTCCTATCCTTCAGATCGTTTCTTACTTTTGAGCCGAAGTGGCTCTTTGATTCTGTGCTGGAATCTCTTAAATATATTCTTCCATAGGTCCTTGTGAAACTCAGACTGTGCTATCAAGCACTAGACTTGAGCCTCACCTCCACATGGCTATGGGCGGTAACCATGTTTCTACACCAAAAAGCATTCCAGGTCTTCGTGTGCCAGGACTTCCAACACATGAACTAATCTAGAATCCCCAAAGCCCGAAACCCCGAAAGGGATTAACAATAACTACCTCCTTCCATTCATGTGACCACTCCACACGACCACAAGCTACCTCCAAAGGGCACGTCGCGTTTCGTGACTTCGAGATTTTCGATTACAAACCTCACAAACTCGTCCAACACCCAAAATGCCGAACCCCGAACTGAGAGCTAACGGCTTAATCTCCTCCCTTGATTTCTCGTCAATGTGACCCTCGGCTCTGAACTCCGAGCACGTCATGGTTTCGTGTGTCGAGATTTTGCGACTTGTGAGACCAAGAGGTCCTGCACCTTCAATCTCTCGAACGACGAAACATTGAAACTCTTCCACACAAGATCGATAGTCCTGACTATCCCTTGATCAATGACCCACGTTCCTCTGTCTGCTGAGTCGGGACTTCGTGACTCGACACTTTGTGAAGGTTCTCCCTTTCGAACCCCCGACTCCTGAAATGCCGAAGTCTTCTTCTGGACGATCAATGGTCCAGATCACTCCTAGATCAATGACCACAATTACATCGCGACTTCACATATTTTGAGTTTGTGCAGTCCTACCCTTTGACCACTTCAAGTCGTGAGTCAGCGAAATGTTGCTCGACTGCCACACATCCTGTAATGTCCCCAAGGCCGAGCCCTGTTGTAAATCATATTTCTGAAATGAATTGTAATTATGTTTTATAGGCTGGTGAGCCAAGTTTATATAAGCTGGTGGGCTTATGTGATTATTAGTCCAGAGAGCCTAAGTGTTGAAGGCCAAGAGCCTGATTTTGTACATGTATCTATGCACATTATTAATAAAAATATAAACACTGTCGCGTGCAGACTGACCATGATCAATGAGTGATGGGGGACTAATATTCCATAGAGTGGGCAAGGGATTAGGGGTTGGAAGGTGGGAAGAGGGGATAAGTGTTGATCCTAGGGGCTTGAGTCATTGGGAATAATATTGTAATATTATTCCAAAAAGGCCATGTGAAATATATGTTTTATCCTAAGTTCTTTTGGAATGACAAGTGACTTCCAAATGAAGAGGAATGCGTGTTGATGGAACCCATGCAGTTTCATGGATGAAAAGTGTCGACTCAAGTGCATGTAGTTAAAAACTGTTGAATTGAGCCATGATGGGGGTTCCTCCTCCATTCTACCCGACTGTCTGAATGTGAACGGTCTAACCTCTGCGAGAATACCCTGGTGCATCCCCGAAAGTCGAAAAGCCTATGTTGATTTCTGAGATAGCCGGTACAACCTCTGTCTGAATAGTTTGAGCTTGTGCATGGGATCTCTGTACACCTTGTGCAATCTCGAAACCAAAACCGTGAGTCTATTTCGTGATTGTTGAGCCTGTTTGGGAAGCCCATGTTTGTTTTCCCAGTTGGTTGTTGTGGCCACGCAATGATGGACTACATGTGGCTTACTGGCCAGTGTGAGTTCATGCTTAGCCTACGTGTAACCTCTTTCCAGGTGAGGGAGGTGATTGTTGTTGGAAGAGGCAGGTTGTTAGGCTTGTGAGCAACTCTTTCCAAGTAAGAGAGTTTGCTGGGGAAGTGGTTTCTTCCAGAGAGTGTCCAACACCAGCTTCGAGCTCTGAGACTTCCTGATTCGGCCTGTTGCCGAGACCCAGAGAGGGAGGTGTAGCACTGATGGACTATGCTTGTGAAGGTGTATACTCCCAGGTGGAACATACATGTGGGGAATGAGAGTCCGGGAGTAGTGGGCGTAAGATGGCATCCTAGGAAGAATCCTTCTAGTCATTCTGTGCAGTTTTCCCGGTAACCTTAGCCTAGCCTAGGATTCCTTACCTTGGGGTGGAGCTTAGTCCCAGCTCGGGGGTGACCCACTGCTAAGCTTGATGAGCAGCGTGGTCTAAGGCTGGGAGGTTCGTGGAAGGCCTGTATGTGGTTGGTGGAATTACCATCGTTTCAAAGATAAGTACCGGATGATGTTTTAAATACATTTCTGCATGTCTGTGTATTTATATTTATCATGTATTCTGTTGTGCATACGAATTAATGTTAAATCCATTGATTATTTATAATAGCTGTAATTATTATATTTACTCTGAGTTTAAATGTGTTTCATTTGCTTAAATGCATGTCTTATATATAGAATTAAGTATGAGATTGTTGTTCTGCGAAGTAGCGTCTGCCCGGCCCAGAATGAGGGCGTTATAGAATGGTATCAGAGTGTTACATAATGGTATCAGAGCGTTACAGAATGGTATCAGAGTGTTACACATCCCTCCTTTGATTTTTTCGTCTGGCTTACACTTTTCCTCCTAGATATCTGACGGTTTGAGTTCTCGTAGGGATTTCGTGTATCGCAAGTTCGAAAGAGTTTTCACCTCTGTTCCTTCGAACGCTGAAATGATGAAATCCTCCTTTGTGATAGTTGTCTATCCTCATCTCTGCGCTCTTCCAATTTCGACTGTTCTTCCTCTGGATTCTTCACTGCTACCAGTCTTTGAAGATTTTTCAGTCTCCAAAGGTTTCAAACCTTTGTCTCTTCCTCTGCAACTTCACTTTGGTTTAGTGAATACTCTGCAAGTGTTATCCCTCCTGATATTTGTCCTTTAGAGGATTCAACCTCTCACACACACCTTGCGTTCTTCGAGACCTCGATAACTCAGAATCGAAGGTCTCTTTGAAAGAAATCTCCTCTCCCACTTGGCATTTTCCTTTCCTGGTTCTTCGACACTTGGTCATTTCTAGACTCTGTGTAGTCCTTGGACCTAGATTCTCAAGTTTCCTTTGTTCTCTCTGAACCCTTCTCTGAGTCGTTTCGTGACTCAGTCAACGCACACCTTGCATTTGGGATGCACACCTTGCATACAAGGTTCAGGAGAAAAACAATTGAAACTTATCCAATTTCGTTACAAACTCATACAATCACCTTCTCAAACTCTCATACATGAAATAATGAAATAAAAACAATATATAGAATACAACATTCATTGATTCATACGTCAAATGAACACAATCCAAGTTCGGGACAATTCTGTCTGTTCTATTACCCATGAAAAACTAAAATTACACAATATTTATCCTACTCTATTTTTTTCTACTCTGTCTATTACATTTTGATCTCATGCATCCTGATCTATTCCAATACAATAATGAAAAACTATCTAAGGACTGGTTCCATGAGATCTCTCGTCCTATTCTGAAACCTATCATTTCAAACTTCAAAACTAACACCTACTCTATCATATTACAATAACTTCTAATTACTGTTGGTCACTATAATTGCTTAATTAAATTCAAACAACCAAGTGAAACATAAATTATCAACCCAGGGAAGTCTTTTGTTTCAAAGATAGCTGCGCACTATATATGCTCA
>JZKD02S1934075.1:29344-75044 GCA_000966675.3 Picea glauca
TTCTCCATGAGGTCCATGATCTCCTCCATGATATCCTCCATGATCTTCTCAATAATCTCCTCCATGATCTCCTCAAATTCGAATTTGAACATAGAGTGCCACATAAAGGTGCCTATGAAGCTTCTTTTGTACCTACACATGTTAACAAACTCATTCTTATTGTTAGGTATAAGTATAAGCATATTATTTTCTAAAGTTTTACCACAAATCCACTTAAAAATGTTAAGAATTGATAAACTTTGGAAAAGCATAGTTATAACCCAAATGAGGTAAATGTAATGATGTGGAGGTGGAATGAAGGTGATATGAAGGTGAAATGGAAGTAATTGTGAAGGTTTTAGTGAATTAATGGAGTGAGAATAGAGACTATTTTGAGACCCTACACTAGAGGAGGAACTGATTCACATATGTGAACCACAGACTGGGAGAAATATCAGCGATGATGAGGAGAAGAGGTCAGATGAAGATATCGTAAACTGCTAAGTGGGCAGAAATGGATTTTCACGTTGCCAAGTTGGCAATGGAAAGAGACCAGGTGGAGGTCTCATATACTGCCAGAGGAGCAGTGCCAAAAGTTCAGTTTTCCAAGTGGGCAACGAGATGGGATCATTTGATCTCATAGACTGCTAGGTGGGTAACAAAAAATTCGCAAATTGCCAGGTGAGCAGGAAGAAATAATTGAGACTATCTGAAAGTCTCAGGAGCTCAAAAGTGAGTTCATGTCAGCGAGGAGTTCTCATAGATGGATATTCATGTGGATTTTCAGACCATGTGAATGAATATGATGAGAATTTAAATACTCTCACCATACAAAAGGAGGATCAGAGGAGTATTCTAGTCATTGGGGGAATTCAGATATTCATACCAGATAGCCCAATTGAGGCCAGAGCATGTGTTTCAAATGAAACAACAGAAGAAGGACAACCAACGGTGAATTTCATGATGAAGGAGTAGATATCAGAATCTTCCCAAGGAAAATAAGAAGAAATGGAGCATACACTGATGTCTACCCCGACAGAAGGAGATGAGCATTCAAGAGAGTTGCTCAAAATTTTCAGCCAGGAAGCTGAAAAAGAGATGACAATAGCACTAGAGCCTGCAGCAGAAGAGGAAGCATACAACATGGATTTTGTTGATCGGTATGAAGAGTTGGAAGCCCTAGAGAGGAGGGTGATGGTGCAAAGCTTGCACATCCAACAAGATAGGTTGGATACAGATGGAGGAGCATACCAGCCTGTGGAGAAGCTGGAAGAAGTTGGGGTTGAACCAACACAAGGGGAGATTACAGAAGCCAATCTGTTAGAGGAAGAAGTTGAGCAACAGAGGAATAAGCTCAGTTATGAGACTGTAGAACTGAAGTTTGCAGATGAATGGAAATCTAATGCCACAGGAGAAGAAAATGACATGAGGGATCATGAAGATCCACTCACTGATAAGGAAGAGTTGCAACCAAGAAGATTGCATAAGGAGAACCAACCACTAGAGAATCTAGACAGAGTGATAGAGGAGATAAGGAAGATGATGTTGAGGTAAGCAGAAGTGGTCATCAAAGGGGAGCTGAATAGAAGAGATCCTGCCATAGAAGCAGGGAAGAAACAAAAGAGGAAAAATAAGCAACAACAATAACAACATAGTTGTAGAGGAGCAGGAGGACAACTCCAGAAGAGAATTTGGGATTCAGGAGGATTTCAACACCAGAGAAGAGGAGGTCATGAGAAGGAGCTCATGTTTTCCCCAACAAGGGAGTATGATGCAGGAGCATCACTCCACCTCAGCAAATGTGCCAACATGCAAACACACAATGGAGAAACATAGAGGCATTAAACCTCCCATTTTTAAATTTGAAATAATCCTATATGGATTTTTGTGTTGTAAGGCTGTAAATGCCAGGCCATGCCTTTTTACAGGTAGTGGGTAGGGTTTCCTTTAATGTTTCATGTAGAAAGTCCAGATCATATTCAGGTTTGGATGAACATTTATAGAATGTATCCGTAGGAGTATGGTGTCGTAACTGAGATAGCGATAGCACTAAGGCGGTGGAGAGGATAAGCTTATAGAGCCCTCTTTTGTAATGATGAAAAAGAGAGAATGATAGAGAGGTCTGGGTAGAGAGTCTTAGGAGGCTTAGGAAGTCTTATAAGTTCTTAGGAGAGCTTGAGAGAACTAGGACTTTGTTACAGTCTAGTTTTTGTAAACATCTGTATAGACACATAAAGATAATAGAAAAACAGTTTTTCCTGCATATCGTGTGTTTATGTGTTATATGTTTTTATGTATTTTCATGGTTTGAATGTGTAACTGGTGAAGTATTGCATGAGTTTCAATTGTTTCTCATCTTTGGGTTTCCAAGTGCAAGGAGTGCACACAATCTGCAAAGAGTGCGTTCACAGAGGTTTAACCTCAAGGGAAAGCTCAAGAGGGATACCATTGAACCTTCATCAGTGGAAGTGCAAGGATTGCACGGGAAGAACTCTTTATCAAGTTCAGAGAGAACAAGAGTTACTGAGGACTCTGTAGAGCTCTTCCAGGTGGGAATTGAGCCAGTGCAAGTATGCACAGAATAAATCCATGTTGAGTTTAGTAAGAACCAGAGTTACTGAATATTATATGAGGAAAAGATCTGCAAGGAGTGCATCGAGCAGAAGAACGCCATGAGGGAGAGAAGTATTTCTTGTTCAAGAAATCCTTCGAGATTCTGAGTTTGAAAAAATATAGAGAACACAATGTGTGCGTGGGAGATCGAAATGTTCGAGGAGATCAAGCTCAGAAGGGACAACACATAGATTGTGAAAGAGTCAAACTTATTCTAAGTCTGAAAGCTCAAAGGAGGGATAAAGCTATAAGAGCAAAGCGAGACCGGGTCCGTGGGAAGAAGTTCAAAGGCCGAGACCTTTCGAACACTGAAAAATATTCTAATTCAGGAGAAGGTGGAAGCTCATGAGGAGGAGCGACAACAACCATTCGATCGGTTGTGGAGAAGAAGATGGATCGTTAGATCTACGTCCAGGCAGAGGAGAAATGAGCGTAGGGGAAACCTATCGCAGCCGTCATATCTGAGTGCGTGGATCAACATCCATTGGATCCAGATTAATGTACATGGCTTTTAACTCTTGGGAGTGCATAAGAGAGAGGGTTTTGTGAAATTGTGAAATCCCGACATCATCGAAACTATCCATCGGAAGGGATGTGTGGCGAGTGATCAGCGTTTCGCTAACTCCCACATCAAGGAAGTCAAAGAGAAGAGTCTGAAGTAATCATGAAACCCAAAATCACGACTTGATTTGAGCCATTATATTGATAGAAGCCTGAGCCATTAGATTCGGGTGCTCTAAAATATCGACATTTAGGAAGTCGGGAATGTGGAATAAGTGTTAACTTGGAAGTCGCAAGTCGCAAAATCCTGATTTACGAAGGAGAATCTGGATCGTTGGGTCCATAGGGGATACGTGTCAACAGATCGGGAGATCCATAAGGAGGCAGAGGCTGAAGTGTTGAAACAGTCGAAGCCCAAAGACGCGAAGAGCCGAGAGTCGTCGATTTGTGAGAGGACATTTGTCCCCAGATCGCGAGCTTTAGGGAAAGTTAAGCTAGATTTTCATTTTTGAGAATTGAAATAGTCAAATATCGAAGAGCCGAAGAGCCGAAGTGTCGGGGAGATGAAGAACCAAAGGCCAAAGAGATTATGAACTGTTAGATCACGTGAATTGAATCTGAGCCACCAGACCAGGAGAGGAGATGTGGCGGAAATATTTGAACTCGGGGTAAAGTTCCGGAGCAATTCATAGCCATCAGATTTAAGAGGACATGTGGCAGGATTCTGCATATTTGGGAAGAAGGAAAAGGGTTGATATTTGAGACCTCAGAAGCCCAAAATCATAAGAGGAATCCTAAGGACTGTTGATCTAGTTGAGGAGGTCAAGGACCCGAAGCAAGAGAACAACCGTTGATTGGGGATATACGTGTCAGCAGATTTTCCACTCTGGGAGATGCCCAGTCAGAAGAGGCGAGAACTTGAGAATTGAGATCCCCGATAACCAGACTCACGGAGGAGACCCTGGCCATAGATTCAAGGGGACAGGTAGCAATAGATATTCCATTCTAGAATATTTTCACGCAGAGGAGAGAGGAGTTTGAGAATTGAAACTCTCGGAGGCCGGAAAGGCGGAGTCAACAATAGTCATTGATTCGAATAAGACTACGTGTCGGCAAATCATAGAGATCTATGGAGACACATGGAAGGAAGAAAGAAGAGCACAACGAAGATCAATAATAGTCGTTGATCACAAGCAGCGCCAAAGGATCATGAGATCGACGATCGAGAAGGATTGTGGGGTTAGGACATGCTTGAATGATAATAATCCTTGGGCGTACCATGATTTCAATGACGGTTTTGGAAGGGAGATACGTGGCAGTTGGAGGAGGATTGTGGGGAAAAAAGTGGGTTGGTATAAAACCACTCTTTCACATGCCCGCAATCTAGCACAAGGGAATAGCCTAGGGTCATATGAAGGAAGGTGCTAGTAAAGAGGAGCTAGCACCCATGAACTGAAGAGTGATGGAACGCGCAAACATAAGGTGTGGGTATTACAAGACCTACGCAAAAGAAAGAAAAGGGGCTTGTATATAATTTCTAGGTTCATTCAGGAGCCCGCAGAGTCAATCCAAATCGACACTTAAAACGATCCAGAGACTGGGAGTTCATAGAACCCCGAAGGGGAGAGGGGGGCTACATAACTTTTTCATGTTCTCTTGAGTTTTGGCTTCCCACCAAATGAGTGTTGCACTTTCCAATATAAGAGAAGCAAGTTGAATCTTAGTTTCACCATATTTGATTCTTTGTATCCTACAATACACTTCAATCTGACTAATCCATTTATCCAATTTCTCAGCATTCACCTCTCCATTGTACATAGGCAATTAAAACTTAATATCAAGCTTAAGCAAAGGAGTTTGTGGAGGAATTTTACCATGTTCGTTTGGATAATTTGGAGGTGGTTGTGAAATGGTAGAAGATGTGGAATATGGAGGTGAATGAGGTGGAGTATCACCATTCCCTCCCTTTCCTTTTGGAGTTTTATCACCACTATCTTCATTACCTCTTGGAGGATTTGAGCTTTCACCTTGCAACCTTGCATTCTTTTCTTCAAATAATACTTTCACCATTTTTGTCATATCATAAAAATATTTTCTGAAAGTTTCATCTTCTGAAGTAGGGATTTCACTACTCTCCTCATGAGCCATGCTTGGTAAATGTCTCCTTGAATCCTGAGGTGAATGTATATTTCTCCTTCTTGAAAGTTGAGAACTTGGCTCTACAAGTTTATCTTCTCCTCTTGTGAGCTTCAACCTTGTAAGAATCAGAAAACAAAACACTTGCAAACAATCAAACCTTCAAAAACCTTTGCTCTGATACCAACTTGATCTGAAAATGAAAAAGGTTTGTGTGTACAAATTTGCAAGTGTAAAAGTTATGTGATTTAGACAATTGGATCAAGTTGCAAACACATAAACTTAACGCATTTTTACTTAACATGAGGAGCATAACATACATAAACAACCATCAAAAGTAAGCACATAACACAACAAAATGATAAAGCAGTTCACCCCTCTCTTGGGATACATCTCTTGGTCCAAATTCCAATGGATCATTTTCATTATATGATAAAAGTGTCAAAATTAGTTCTTTACAATGCTCAAAATTCAAAATGGATGGCTTCAATGGCTCTAGAATGTCCAAAAATCCCTAGCTGGGCTCTTCCTGCACCTGGCTTGGCCAAAAAATGGAGAAAATACACTTCCTAGAAGTTTTTCCCCAATAGCTTGTTGTACCTTCTTGCCAAAATGCACCTCTATGTGACTAAACTTGGCTCCAATTTTTTTCCGTGCCAAAAACACAACACTCGTGCCATTTCACAAATTGGGGCAAATTGTCGCACTGTTAGGGGGCATAGGCACCTTTCCCGATTGGGGTTGTGGTCACGTGGCCCCATGTGGCCAAGCATCAGCCTACATTTTAGTACCCATCTGACTAACCATTGGATCACCATGCTAGTGTTCATATGGTAGTGTGGTATTTGTGTAGTGACTGAGGGCTGGGGATAAGCCCCAACCCTTTTCCACCCAGCTCAACATTTAATGGAAGTTTAAATACCAGTTTAGAACATATAAGTTAAGAACCAATATACAAGCGGGCTAGTAGCCCAACCCTTTCCAAGACTTTTCCATACACAGAGGTCTCGGGTTCAACCACGTGGAATCTATAAAATTTTACACCAACAAACCAATGATGGGGTGCCATGTGGTGACCCCTAGCTGGACCACATGGCACCTTTCCATTCGCCTTCCAATATGACCCGTTTCAGCCGTGGATTGGTCCATGTAACCCTGCCAAATTAGATTTTCATGTCAGCACTTGCCATGTCAACCGTATGGTCGTATGGTTAGCTGACACATGGACTGTACGAACTGTACAGACTGTACAATTAACAATTTTTTGCCTGTTTGGAAAAGTGGAAACAACGCGATATCTCATCCATATAGACTTTGTTTGATCCTGTTCAAGTTGCGTTGGGATTGTGGGGACGATATCTACACAATGAATCCATTTTCAAGCAATTTCAAGAAATTTGATTTTTGAGCATTTTTTTGATCCCTTGGATCAGTGGCTCAGGCCAAAAGGGGTAATGACTAGAACATCAAGGTGATTGAATTTATCGATGGAAAATTTAATCTATTTTGTCGCTCGCAATTCGGGGTCAATTTCATGGTTAGGCAGGAGACCCATTACTAGCTCTCTACTCGAATGTGGGACTGTCTAATTCAAATCAAGGATAACGACATACCAAGCAAGGTGACTAACAATCTTGGAAAAGGAAACAAAGGCAAGGAGCATATGAAATACCTGGGAAGACTCAACAATCCAGATGTTGGATTCTGATATTTTGTTTCTGGGTTTCATTTCTTTTTTGCATTTCATTCTTGTCTTCCTTAAGTTTAAATCCTTATGGGTATATACAGTTCTCCCTCCGCTTTTTTTCCTTTCAAAGGGGGATATGTGGAATGATTTGATCTATATCAGAATGTTTAGCTTATATTAGGCACCATTGAGGGGGACCGTTTCTGTTTTGGTAGCCCCCATCTCAGAATCCTAGGGTGGTATGTTTATACTTTTATCAACAAAGGGTCTTGGTTTCCTCTATGGTAGGCCCTGTCTGGTGGGATTGTACTTTTATTGTCTATAAATAAAAAACTTCTGCCTATTTTTAGATTAAAAAATAATAATTAAAAAATTAAATAATAAGATAAATCAACATAGATCCATCTTAATTACATTTTTTTTTGTAATTAAGTGGCTATTGTATTAATTATAGACATAATTTACAGCATAAACATAACTTCTGTATCCCAAAGAGACCATGACAATCTCTTGGGAGAAAAACAACCTGTCCTATAGGGGAAACTAGGCTACCAAACTTGTCGTATGTCTCAAAAATCTTAAAAGAATCAGTCTTAACAGGTTCATGTCCACTACAAAGATTTTCCACATTATGTAAAACTAGATAGAATAAACAAAAGAAAATACTAAAACTAGAGCCTCCACTATCACTATTCATGAGAAACCTAGGAGAATATGGGTCCTAGGTCACCTTGTCAAGCAACAATAGTTGAAGATTTAGGTATATCTTTATTTCCCACTGGTGGAATGAAGGTCCCACCTTGACGATGAGCCATCCAAGTGATCACCTCTAACATGTAAGCATTCTGAATTTCTAAATCTTACAGTCGACCTTTCAGCTGTTGAAATCTTTCCTCCTTGGGAAACATTCCTAAAGAAACCATTTTTTTTGTATGCCAGTATAGTTCTAGAGAGAGGAAGAATTTGGAGTTCCTGGTCCTGGTGTAGCTAATATCAGGAATAAGACCCCCCACCTAAAACTCAACCTCTTTGTCATCCTTAAATTCTTGAGTGAGGTGAACTTCCTCTTTAAGGCCCCACATAGGGGCTTTGTCCTTCTCAGGAACAAAGTCGTCATAAAACTATGTCAATTCTCTTATCGCTTTGGCAGCATGAGATTGGTTCACAAAGGGGGAGAAAGGATTATGTCCCCTTGGACTCAAGACAGGAAATACAATTGAAAGAGAAAAATTGAACGAACGAGACCAAGAAACAGAATAAACCCAAATCTTGGTAGTATCCCAAACACAACTCCAACTATAAATTTGTTCCTAGCTCGAGTTGCCTCTTATCCCTCAGGGGACCCCTCTTTAATTATGTAGTCTGCTCATGAATGGGGGAATCATGAAAATTCATGTCCGTATCCTCCTCTCCATTCAACCATTCATCTTCATGAACCAAATGTCCTCGATCATTCCCAACACTGATGCCAAATCCAAATGGGGGCACAATCCCTGCTCTATCTTTTTTATGAGACTAGAGTGTTCTATTCATGTAAATGGATCCCCACTCATCAACATAATCCTTTCTAGACAATTTTGACCCCTGAAGTACCCCATCTTCTCACAATGAAGTGACAAGTCTAACTGGTGAGGATCCTTCCTCTGTTTCATGAGGCCAGAGGGATTTGTCATGCTTCACATCGTCTTTATTTTCACCATCAATACCATTGTTTGCACTCAATCACAGGAATACACCAACCATCCATTGCATTAAGATATCAGGAACCTTGGAGGGGATGGGTGTATCATGAATTTGGATGGGCACAACCATCTATCCCCTTGGGCTTAACACCATCTCCCATGCATCAACCCCATCACTTGGTGATCTTGAAGGAACCTTGTCCGGGGTTGATTACAAATATTTTAAATACAAAGATAATTACATTTATATTTCATTTTATCCCTCTCAATTATTATTAAATCCATGGTTAATATGTATCTATGTTCAATTTATTAAAAAAAGGTGGCCACCACAATCTAATTGTCTTATATTTTGCAAATCAAAATTTCCCTATCTTGTCAAATCCCATTAGTGTTCTTGGTTTTCATGGGCCTCGTTCTGCATGGTGACCTAGGTTTGAAACCACTGGGAGGAGACACCAAAAAATCCATCCAGCTAAGGGTTGGTGTGGCCCAGGCCAGGTGCGATCCCCAAGTGATTTTGATGGCTTAGATGCCCCTGGATCACGATTTCTCAACCACAGGATAGTCCCACAGGTCACGGACATACTAGAAAACCATAAAAAAATCTCCTTATCTTATAGTACAAAATTTCATTCAAATTTAATATCCATACATAAGCATAAACAACCATTGTAAACAATAAGTCTAACCAACTATCCCACCCACTTAAAAAAATATGAAAAAGAAGAAATACAAGTAATGTTGTTGAGGAAAAAATGTATGCATTGGGTCACCATGCCCTTGGAGTCAACCCCCATCCATCCTACACAAGGTCAATGTTCATGATAAAGGGCTCTCATCCATCATGTTTTTTACTTTGACCTAGTAATATTCTATGCTTCACAAATGGCTAAGGACAACCACAAGTACTTTTCATTCTAGTGTTGTGGAATTAGGATCCATATGTGGTGTCATTCTCTTTGTTCTCTCATTGCTTGACCAACATGAGGGTGATTTATACCTTCAAAGTGTTGGAACCTATAAAAGTGCGATAAAGGGGTTAGTGAATTAGCAGGCGGTTCCTTTCTCATGGTGTAGGGTGTGCCCCAAAACTCTAATAACCAATGCAAATGTTCCATGTACATATCAAACTTATAGAACTAAACAATAATCTATAATAAAGGTTTACACAAATCATGTGATGCCATTGTACTAGGTTTTTTAAAAGAGTTTGTTAGCTTGGGTTTTGTTTAACAATTTCATTCTTTCTTTTTTAAATAAGAAAGATGACTCCTATTTTAATAAGTTGTCATGCTACATTGAATCTGATGACCCAAGGAAGAATAATATCTGTTGGAAAATTGGTTTTAATTGATGTCAACCTTAGAAGAATCCCTAAATCAAATCCCCAAAACCCCTAAAAGCGATGATGATGTGTCCACTTGGAGAAGCCTTGAAGAGCCTTGAAGGAGCCTTGAAATAATTGTATATAACTCCAAAGTGGTCCCCTTATGGCATAGATTTTAAGCATGGCCCTCACGGGATAATATAAAATATGGTATTTTCCACATTCCCACTTTTATTTGTACACAAATGGAGCCCACAAGATGTTCAATATAAATATTACAATCCTACAAATGTCCAAGATAAAGATTGCAAGATGGAATTTTTACCCTATATAACTAACTCAAATGGAAGCACAAGTTACATGGTTGGAAATTTTATTCTGATACCTTTCCAATGGTATATTTAAGTCCCTCTAACTCCCTAGGAATGAGGAGATATGATTTTTTCCGTTGGATAACCCAACCAGAAAATTGAGGTCGGCTCAACTAATTTTTTGGGGTAAAATTACTATAAATACAAGATACAATTTTTCATTTTTAGTGTAACCAAAGAAGAGATCAAGTCTGAGGTGCACTCAAGGTGTTGGGGTGTCTTTTTGGTGTTTAAGGGAAGTCTAAAGGATTCTCTTAATGTCTTTCTTATTCTCAAGGTATGATATGAGGTTGTGATGTTGTTATGAGTGGATGTTGTCATGAGTGGATGTTTCTGTTAGTGATTACATTTTGGGAATTATTTTATGAGGCTTACTAGGGTTTGAAGGATTTTCTACAGAATGAAGCATGCATGTGAAGTCATAAGTACTCTATGTATGAAGATATTGGATTGGTGATATCTTATTGACTCGGTGCTTAGTTGATAAGATTGGTGTATTCATTCAACATCTTGGTGCATGTGCTTTAGGGAGTGGGTTCTTCCTTCCAGTTGGATTTGGTAAAGCCAAGGGGTTGGTTCCTCCTTCTAGTTGGTAATGGTAAATCAAGGAGTTGGAGCTTCCTTCAGGTTGGTGCCTGTAAATTAGGGGGTTGATGACTCCTTCCAATTGGTGTTGGAGAATCTTGGAAGTTGGTGCTTCCTATGAATGTAATATGAACATAATATAAGAAAATAATTGTGTGTTTTTCTTCCGTTTGGGTTTCCATGTAAAAAATCATTGTGTTATGTGTATGGTTTTTTTTTTGTGATGATGAATGGAATTGTTAATGGTTATTGTTTACATGTTGTGCTTAAAGTTAAAAATGGTAAAAGTTGATCAATACTAATTCACTCCCCGCTCTCATTATTGGTGAATATTATAAAAATTGGTATCAGAGTAGGTTCCTTCAGGAATAATCTAACCACTAGAAGGAATGTCATGGATAATCAAGGACAATTTACAAAAAAATGGAACACCATTGTTTGATGGGAAAAATTATACTTTTGGAGCATAAGAATGAGAGCATTTTTGCAGGCACAGGGATTTGATGTTTAGAAATATGTAGTAAATGGATACACTGCACCAAATCCCCCCCCGCCCCCCCCAACAAATAATGCTAGGAAAAATATCAATGAATACAATTCAAAGGATATGAATTCCATTCTAAGTGGTCTAACATGTTCATAATTTGTTAAAGTTATGCATTGTGATTCTACAAAGGAAATCTGAGACAAGCTCAAGAATATTTATGAAGGAGATGCTAAAGTCAAAGGGGCCAAGCTTCATACTTACATATGACAATTTGAACATATGAGAATGAAGGAAGATGAAGATATTGCAGCCTATTTTGTTCGAGTTGATGAAATTGTGAATATTATAAGAGGACCGGGAGAAAATATTGAAAATTTAGTTATTGTGAAAAATATATTGAGATCTCTTCGAATGAGATTTGACCCTAAAATATCAACTCTAGAAGAAAGACAATATATGGTTGTGTTGAGCACGGATGAATTACATGGAATACTTAAAGCATATGAAATGAGAACAGAACATGAAAATCCATCAAGAAGGGAAGCAAATTTCAAAGCCTCCAATAAGACAAGAAAGAACAAGCCATGGTCAAAACCCTACTCCAACAATAGTGATGATTCAGACAATGAAGAAGAAGCCAACATTGTGAGAAAGCTGAAAAGAGGAATTGACGAGTACAAAGGTAAGCTTCCTTTCAAATGATTTAAATGTGGTAAAGTAGGCCATTTTTCTTCCAAATGTACTTATGAAAGGGGTTGAGATAATGATGAAGAATAAGTTCCTAAGAAAGAAAAGAAATATCATAAAAGAGACAAGGAAAGAAATAAAGGAGTATTTTTGAAAAATAAAATCTTGTATTCAAAAATTGATAGTTTCTCATCCGAAGAAGATGATGATAGTGACAATGAATCAAGAAGAGTACTCTTCATGGAGTTAGAGACTCAAGAGGAAACTACTAAAAATAATGAAGGAGATGATGAAGAAAAAAGAGAAGTGAATCTTGAGGAAGAATTGTTCAATTCCTTAAGTGATCTAAGAATTGCAAGGAAGAAAAACAAGTCTCTCAAAGAAGAGTTAAGTAAAATAAAGAAAGGCTTTCAAAACCATAATTTTTTTTATGAAGAATCCAAGCAGACTATCATAGATCTAAAGATTCATTTGGAAGAAGCCAAAGTGATTGAAGAAACACTCAAGAGACAACTGGAAGAAAAGAAAAAAATAATGGAGAATCTAGAAGTTGAAATAGTCTCACTAAGAAAGGAACTACGAAAGAAGGACATCCAACTAAATTTTGGCATAGCACCAAAATAATGGATGAAATCATCTGCAATAAAACCCCATTATATGAAAATTATGGACTTGAATACAAACAAAATAATATTTGTGAGGGTTCAATCTCCATGATGACATAAAATGAAGAAGATCAAAGAAGTTATGCAGATACTATCAAGGGTTCCATCAAGAAAGAAGAATGAAATCCTCTAAAGGAGGACATACATAAATCAGAAATAAATAAGAATCAAGAAGAATATCACGCACTCATAGGAACATGGAATGAACAACCAACAATGAATAAGACCCAAGAATAATATCATGATTTAAAAATAATAGCACCAACCCACCCATACCCAGGTACCAAAATATTTTTCTTGGCTTGTGTTATTCTTGCAATAATTGTTGGCATAAAGCCATAAATTGTAGATTCTATGCAAAGGGAAGAAACACCTGGAATAGAAGTAGCTATGAAAATCCCAAGAATCATTATGAAGGAAATTATCCCAGAAAGTCTTGTGAGACATTTGACATAAATTATAACAGTTTTAGTGCTCTGGGTTATGAAATTGAATGCTACAAATGTAACAATTTTGGACACATAGCTAGAAATTGTAGAAGTGATTTGATAGTTTCTTCAAGGGAAACTAGGCATGTTCCTTTTAATCATATAGGGGAACAACAAAGAACTTGGAAAAGGAAGCAAGAATATTTGAAGGTTAAGGAATGTGGGTTTTCCTTACAAGCCCAAAATAGAAGAAGGCATTGGTATATTGACCATGGATGCTCAAAGCATATGACTAGATACAAAAACATATTTGTAACATTAAATAAATAAAAATAAGGGTATTCCATGTTTGGCAATGATAACTTAGCCAAAATTATAGAAAAAGGCATAGTTAGTCTTGGAAACAAAGATGTTGTGGCAAAAAATGTCCTACTTGTTGAAAATATGAAGCATAACTTGTTATGTGTCAGCCAAATGTGTGATTAGGGACACACACTTATATTCAATTCAAAAGATTGTGAAATAAAGAAAGAAGGATCAGGCAGACTAGTGGAAATAGTGACAAGGACTCTAAACAACATATGCATCTTGAGTAAGATCAAAGAAGAACAATGTTGTTTGGGAAAATAATATGAAAGTTGGCTTTGGAATAGGAGAATGGGCCATATACACTTTGATAATCTCGTCAATATTAGAAAGAAGAAATATGTAAGAGAAATTATAGAAATTACAAAGCCAACGAATATTATGTGCAAGCACTGTCAGCATGGAAAACAAGCAAAAGTTGAATTCAAGACAAAGGTATACTCAATGAAAAAACCATTGGATATTGTATACACTGATTTGTGTGGTCTCACTATAAAAAAAGGACTGGATGGTGAAGAATACTTTATGCTACTCATTGATGACTACACTAGAATGACCTAGGTTTTCTTCCTCAAGAAATAGTCAAAAGCTTTCGAATGTTTCTAGGTATTCAAGGAACTGGTTGAAAATGAAACTGATTTGAAAATCAAATGCTTAATATTAGATAATGGAGGTTATTTTACTTCAAATGAATTCATGGATTTCTGTTAAGAACATGGAATAAAAGGATAATTCTCAACAACTAGAACACCTCTGCAAAATGGATTTGTTGAAAGGAAAAATAGAATTGTACAATAAATGGCCAGAACCATGTTGAATGACTCCAAACTAAGTGATATATTTTGGGGACACGCAGTGCATACAATCATTCATATCTTGAACATATGATTGATCAGAAGGAATAGTGATAAGACTCCATATGAATTATGGAAAGGAAGACCAACCAATGTCAAGCACTTTAGATTGTTTGGAAGCAAGTGTTACATAAAAAGGGAAGACAAGAAGATTGGAAAATTTGACTCCCAAGTGGACGAAGGCATATTTGTTGGGTACTCATGCAAAATAAAAGCATATAAGTGCTACAATTTAAGACTCAACAAGACAATGGAAAAAATGAATGTAAAATTTAATAAAACAGACTTGTTAAAGACCAAGAAGGAAAGAAGAAATTCAAACATCTTTGAAGAACAGGAAAATGAAGAACTAAAGCAAGAATAAGAGGAAGAATAAGAAGAACATAAAGAAGAGAACCAACCAAAAGCAGACCAAGAAGAAAAAAACCAAAAATATTTTCAGACACCTTCTAGGACACCCAACCGTTGGGTTTAGAAAAATCATCCCCCCAAAACAAATCATTGGAGATAGAAGTGTCGGAGTAGAAAAGAGAAGAAGAAGAAAGAAAACACATACACCTGAAAAAGGACATTTTTCATTACTATCCACAATTGAACCAAGTAACTTTGAGGAAGCCAAAAATGATGAACATTGGATCAAGGATATGGAAGAAGAACTAAATTAAATAGAGAAGAATGAGACATGGGGACTAGTTCCAAGACCAAAGGACAAAAATATAATTGGGACAAAACTGGTCTTCAGAAACAAGTTAAATAAATATGGACAGGTAACCACAAACAAAATAAGACTAGTGTGTAAAGGATATGCTCAAGTTGAAGGAATAGAATTTGAATAAACCTTTTCTCCTATGGACAGAATGGAAGCAATCAGAATGTTCTTGGCTTAAGCATGCTCCAAAAGAATCAAAGTGTATCATATGGATGTAAAATAATATTTTCTAAATGGATAATTAGAAGAATAAGTCTACACATAACAACCATAATGGTTTCTACTATCAAAAAAGGAATATTGTGTTTGCAAATTGAAGAAAGCTATGTATGGACTTAAGCAATCTCCAAGAGCATGGTATTCAATATTAGACAGGTACTTACAATAACAAGGATTCGGAAGGGTAAATGTAGATAATAAACTATACATAAAAATGGATCAAGACAGTATGATTATTATATAAGTGTATGTTGAAGACATCATCTTTGGCAGTGATGATGATATATTGAGCCAGATTTTTTCCATAGATATGCATAATGTATTTGAAATGTCCCTACTTGGGGAGTTGAATTTGTTCTTAGGACTCTAGATATCTCATCTAGATGAAGGATTTTAATTTCCCAAGCCAAGTACATCAAGGAAATGTTAAATAAATTCAAAATGGAAGATTGTGAACCTATGAGTACTCCTAAAGAAGTGGATCAAAGACTCTATATGTTAATGATTGGTAGTCTACTCTATGTGATAGCTTCAATACCATATGTAATGTAAGCAGTTGGACATGTCGCAAGATTTCAAGCGACATCAAGGGAAACCCATGTTATAGCAGTGAAAAGGATATTCAAATATCTTAAAGGAATAATAGATTTTGAAATATGGTATCCGAAAGGAAATGATTTAACTATGGTCTCCTACATGGATGTAGATTGGGCTGGAAGTATTGATGATATAAGAAGTACAAGTTGAGTAGATTTCTACTTAGGTGACTTCTTAGTGTCTTGGTTGAACAAGAAGCAATCTTCAGTATCCTTATCCATAATAGAAGCATAATATATCACAGTAGAAGCATGTTGTACTTGGTTTCTATGGATGAATCAAACCCTTCAAGACATACCAGTGAGATATGATGAGCCTATTTTGATACTTTGTGACAACACCAATGCTATAAGCATCTCCAAGAATCTAGTTATTCATTCCAAGACCAAACATATTCCTATTAAGTTCCACTTTATGGGGGAACAAGTCAAAGAAAAGAATATAAAGTGGGAGTAAAATGGGAAAAAAGAACAAATTTCAAACATATTCACAAATTAGCCTCTTTCTAGGGAGACCTTTGAGTATCTTTGACAAAAACTGGGAGTAATGTTTTCTCCAAATTGATTTACGTAATATTCTGCAAGAACAAAAAGGGGAATACTGTCAAGGGGAGTTACTCTTTTCCATTGATGTCAAAGGGGAAGAGAAAAATAGTAAAAATAGAAGCATGAAGACATGGGGAGTCATTATGAATACAAGAATACAGTACATTCATTGGAATCAAAGAAAAAAGACAGGGGGAGCACGATTGTTTTACTAAGTTTCCATCAATGCCAAAGGGGGAGATTGTTGGAAAATTGGTTGTCATTGATGTCAACCTTAAAAGAATCCCTAAAGAAAATCCCAAAATCCCATAAACATGATGATGATGTGTCCACTTGAAGAATCCTTGAAGAGCCTTGAAGGAGCCTTGACATAAATGTATATAGTTCCAAAGTGGTCCCCTTATGGCATAGATTTTAAGCATGGCCCTCATAGGATGAGATAAGATGTGGTTGTTTCCACATGCCCTCTTTGAGTTGTACACAAATGGATACCAAAATATGTCCAATATAAATATTACAAGCCTACATATCTCCGAGATAAATATTGCAATATGGATATTGTTGAAAGTATTAATTTTTGGTCAATTTGGATACCCTATATTTGAGGGAATTTTTACCCTACATAACTAACTCAAATTCAAGCATAAGTTACAATTTTGGAAATATTATTCTGATAAATTTCCAATGGTATATGGAAGTCCCTCTAACTCCCCAGGAATGAGGAGATATGAGTTTTTTTGTTCGATAAGCCAACCAAAAAATTGAGGCCGGCTCAGTGAATTTTTGGGGACAAAATTACTATAAATACATGATATAATTTCACATTTTTAGTGTAACCAACAAAGAGATCAAGTCTGAGGTGGACTCAAGGTATTGAGGTGGATGTTTTTGTTAATGGATGTTGTCGTGAGTGGATTTTTTCATTGGTGATTACATTTTGGGAATGATGTTACGAGGCTTTCTAGGGCTTTAAGGATTGTCTATGGAATGAAGCATGTAGGTGAAGTCAGAAGTACTTGGTGTATGAAGATCTTGGATTCGTGATATTTTATTAAGTTGGTGCTTAGTTGACAATATTGGTGTATTTATTCAGCAGGTTGGTGCATTTTCTTTAGGGAGTGGGTGCTTCCTTCCAATTGGAGATGGTAAAGCCAGGGGGTTGGTGCCTCCTTCCAGTCAATGTTGGTAAATCAAGGAGTTGGAGCTTCCTTCAGGTTGGTGCATATAAATCAGGGGATTGGTGCCTCCTTCTAGTTGGTGTTGGAGAATATTGGAATTTAGTGCTTCCTACGAATGTAATATGAACATGATATAATAAAATCATTTTGTGGTTTTCTCCCGTTTGGGTTTCCACGTAAAAAGTCATTGTGTTCTGTGTATGTTTTTTTTTTTGTGATGATGAATGGAATTGGTAATGGTTAATTTTTACATGATGTGATTAAAGTTAAAAATGGTAAAAAGTGTTCAATATCGATTCACCCTCCCCCCCTCTCAGTATTGGTGAATATTCTAACAGTGTCCACTAACCAAACAACTTTCCATGAAAAAAAAATGGGAGAAATTGGTTGCAAATCGTAGACATCCAATGCTAGGAACATTTAATAAGTTCACAATACCTAAGAAAAGATTTTAGATTTTCAATTTTTCTAGAGATAAATCATTTGGGTTGAGACAAATCCAACTAAACTAATCTTTGGCTTAGATCTAGGCCTCAAGAGTTGAGTATATGTACAAAAGGACTTCTTCAATGTTATAAGTGGCTTCCACAAACTATGAAGTCAAACAAGTTATATATTCTACATATATTTAAGACTTTATACCTTATTTAGATAACCATCTAAAACCATTTTTGACATAACCATTTTGTACCCATCCATATGCTTATATTTTCAAAGGACTTATCTTTATTCTATCTCCAATTTTTCTACTGGGCCTGCAGGACCAAAAGGCCTAGCTTAATCATAAGATTACAAGGGAATAATTTCTTGATGCACTTTAATATGAAGTTGTCCATATTTTCAAAGTGAAACTAAGCCTTTAAATCATGGGAACCCATCACTAACTTGAATACCAAAAGTATCATAATCTTATTAATATTTGTTTTAAATAAACAAAGAGCTTAGAACCAATTATTCATATTCAATACCTTCAATTTGTGTAGAATCATTAGAAACCACCAAAAAGAGTGTCATTAAAGGATAGCCATGACTTGGGATTTAACTCTCATGAGTTGAGCCTTATAAACTCCCAATCTCTCTATATGTTCTTAGCATGGAAAGTGCCTTTTATATTCACCTAGAGTTTGATTCTCTTCCAAGAAGTTTTTACCAAATGAATCCCCATACAAAATACAATTGGTAAGCATAGCTTTCTAGGCTTCATCTCTCAAAATTTAATAAAAATTCCCTCATGTTATCAAAATGACCAGGGGATTGAGCCTATCTTTTATGGCTTAAATTGCGACATTGTGATTTCATGAATGATGGTAAGTTGATAGGTGGTAAAGAAAAGGATATATCGAACAAGATAAATCAATCACTCTTTTCTATATCAATTATAAGTTGCACCATATAAGTAGATAGCAAATTTTCCAAAGACAAACTTTGGTCACTGATACACCACTTTAACCTGGACAAACTTGAAAGAATCAATTTCATAATCTTAAGGGTTTGTTGTAAGCTCAAAAATTTATTGAAACTCTCCACTTTAAAAGTAGTATTGAACAACAATGATCTTGATTAATTTGAAAATTAAAATGAAATAAAAGAACATATAATCGTGTAAAAATAAGATATTTAGATATAGTGAAAAAACAAATTGAATTCATTAAAAAATGGCGAAAACACTTGTATACCAAATTGTATTAATCAAAGAATGGTGAAAATACTATACAAATACAATCACTAGAATGTTGGTAACTACTTTTAAGGACATATGTGTCTCCTATGCTCATTCACAAAAGTCCCATAAAAATGTGATGAAACTATGTCTTATTATAACCCCAAAAGTTAGCATAAGAGGTGAAAAACCTATGATTCAAAAACCATTGACTTTGAAATTGTGGTAGTTAAAGGAAGATGACCCTCAAAGAGCCTAATTGGATAGTGTACTTCCTGAATCTCTAACTTTTGCATACAAACTTAGTGAACATTGTTGTGGATATAGCATCAAGTTTGCAAGCATAACAACAATCTAAAGTAATCTTCCTAGATTCACAAGTGTGCAAGCATAATAACAATTTAATATAATCTTCATAGATTTCTTAAAAATACACGAAAAAAGATACATCTTTAAGATAATCTTATTTTTTCTTAAATTTGAAATAATTTTGTAAAAAAGAAGTCAAATTTTGATTAATTTTTTTTAAAAGCCTAAAATACATATGTTTCAAAAGATTAGTGTAATTGTGTATAGTAATAATAATAATGATAATAATAAAATAATTCTAAAAAAATGGCATTTCAAAACTATTTACATAGTTTAATTCCAAAAATGCTGCAACAATAAAAAAAAATGATATTTTGCAAAATACCATAAATATTTGTGTAATAAAAAAACATATGTACAAAAACATGTTTTTTTTTCAATTTCAAAATTTAATATAATATAATCAATAGAAAATTCATTCATTTTTTTATTTATAAAATGGGAGCGCATATGAAAAATACATTAAAAATCAACACATTAAAACCATTAAAACAGGCCACCAAAAATAAAGGTTTTTTTTTTATAGCAACATGTTGGGGGGCGGGGGAGGGGGGATCTTGCTAGAGACTAGATGCAATCCATTAAGTAACTGACAAGAGGGCCCCTCATCAATTAAACATTAAAAAAATATCACCAAAGACTTTATGTACTAAATTAAATCAAGTCTCCGACGAGAGGCCCTTCATTGATGTTGATCTATTTTTTTGTTAAGGACAAAATATAACCTCATGGGATATTTCTATGGGAATTCAAGAATACCCTCTATGTTTTTAAAGAGGTAGTGCTCCTCTACTTGTCACTCAAAGAATAATTATATCCAAAATGAAAACAATGGTTTTTCTCATTCATCACACTAATTCCTAAGAGTGGAACGTGCAAAGAACAATTTCTAAAAAAAAAAGGATTTTTTTAAATCATAAGGAAAGAAAATAGTTCATAAAATTGTATCATATCAGTTTCCACATCATGGATAGACACAAAAATATGTCTGAATAAAAATGAACAAAACAAAGAGCAACAAAGATGGTCCTTTAAGAGAAATTTAAATTATTTAGCAACTTTCATATCATAGGGATGCACTGGAAACTCATTCTTGAGATTTCATGCTTAAAATAGAAGTATGAAATCATAAACGTTATGAGCCCCCAAGGTATCTCTATGTGGTATTAAAAAAGAAGTATAAATTGAGTGTTTGAACATCAAATAAAACGTGTGTGTTAACCTGGCACTACACAATATTTATGATATTTAAATGAGAAAATAGAAAATGAATTCGCCCTAATGGGATAGGATGGGGCTTCTATGGACCATATATCGACCAGAGGAAACTTGGAAGACAAAAGGAACTAGTTATAAATTGGTCTTGCACACAGTGACACTAGAATGACAATAACCAAATGATTTGCAAACTAGTATAGGAAAGAAGTAAGGGAAATGCTTCAGACAAAGCATATACTCAAAAAAGTGGGAGTAGAGGGGATCCTATTTCTTCTTTTGCATTATTTATATAAGAGGAGTAGGTCCAAAAGAACTGACATAGTCATTTCTTTGGTATCCAAGACTAGGGAAGATTGACGATTGCTTTTAACACATTGTTGAGCCATTCTTGAATATATTCACATAATGGTGCCACAATTATCTCTTTCTTTACCTTGATTCAGAATAACTTGTCCTCAATGATCTTCAACATTTCTCATTGTTGATGCACCATAGTTGATTGATCTTCATTTTCGTTCATGAAACCGACCAACCAACCACTGCCATAGTTCTTCCTCTAGGAGGTTTTCTAGGTCGTCAAATTTTGTTCCTCATACAACCCTTAGTGCACCCATTTTCATTTCCACTTGGTCCTTAATAAAAAAAGTGAGGCCTTTATAAATAGGGGACCTTCCAACTCCTTTATAACATCAATAACTTTCAATAATAGTGAACTTTTCTTTTCCATGAGAGAATCACACATGGCGCTCAATTGTTGGAGAGCATCTATTATTGCTATCCATATTGCTTGTATTTTATTTATCTTGATTTTAGAAGGCAGGTCCTACTTTCGTCTCACTGGTTCATCCACAATTTATATTTTCTCCATGAACGTTCTCACAACATTCTTATAAAAATGTTCATCGTTCCACAAACCCTCTTATATATACTCTTTGAGAGCATGGATCCTTTTGGCTATGACACCAAACTTTCAAGAAAATTTGTTGATGGGTCAAGTTCAGATAATCATTCTCTTGAACATATGGTTCACCCAAGAAAATGATCTTTTTCCATTCAAGACCCGATTGATCAAGCGTACGAGCAAGGAAATGAAAATATTTTTGGAGAAAACAACGAAGAAAAAGAACCCACTCACACCCATCCAGAGATCAACAATATCTTGGTCGATTTTCAAAAAGGTATATTCTCATGAAGCTACCACAAAATCAAGCCAACTGGAATGAAATCTATAAAACTGGTACAAGATCTTCCCACTTGAAGAGATTCCATGCACAACTAGCCCATGAGATCACTTTTTCCTCAATAATTTGATTTGGGTTACAAGTGCACATGGTGTAAGATTCCATGTATCATGTTGACAAAAGGATTAGTGTAGTAAAGGATACTCAGAGAATGAAAAAATATCTGGTATTGATAACAAGACGGATGGATCAAAGAATAATGCATGCAAGAAAAGTTCGAAGGACTCACTCGAATAACTTTGCATGCACATGAAATCAGGAGCCATAGAAACCTTAAGATGATTTCAATTTTTAAAGGAAGTTGGAAAAACATAAATATAATTTATCTTTTAAGTTTAACCAATTTTTTTTTCTTTATGAAATAACATAGCGAACATACTCGGGAATGCCATATGCAAGAACTAATCTAATTCTTGAAAATATTATAGAATTGTTAATTCAAATATTATATTAATATCCAAGACAATAATTCCACACAGATTCATTATAAAGGATCAAATACAACCAACATTTAGAAACTACTCATTATGCAAGGAATTTTTTTATCTAAACAATAGCTAAAATATTAATTATTGTAACCAGAAAAATGGTGTTATGTGAAGTTGTTCTTCAACTAATAACTTGCACAACATCTTTTCTCTTTCTAATCAAACGACTTCACCAATACCTCCCATCCAATGCTACGGGTACTCTTCTTCCCCCTTATCCCCCCGAGCTGCAAAGGGTTCACACATAGAAGTTCAAATATTTAGCTAGCTCAAGATTTCCCTCGCAAGGAGAGGCTTCCACCTACTGCACAAGACTTGCAACCCAACTCACACAAGTAAACTAGTCACATGGAAATTTGACAACATTTCAGTCATCGAACAATAGGATGCATTACTCCTTCTTATCCCTTCTTTTATAAGAATTCTAACCTTGACACCTGTCATTTCATCCATAATTATATAATTTTTAATAATTAAATCAAATATTATTCACCCCAAACACATGTCACTCTTCCCTCAAGTTGCACATATTTATTTATTTTTAATTAAATAATTTTTTTGAAATTTTCCTCACCTCCACAATTAGTTCCTAGATTTTCTCCTAGTTGTCCCTTAATTCCCCAATTTATCCTTTATTGTGTCTCCTAACTAACTTACTGTTGGAGTTTGATTAGAAATATTTTCTTAGTTAGGATTTAGAGTTTAGTTTTACTTAGGACTCTTACTCTATGTTGACAACACATTTCCTCATGAAATAATTTGTTTTAATTTAAAATTTTCTTTTATTAATTTCATGCACACATTGTGCACATGTCTAAACTTTTATTCTCTCTCTACTAGTTTTTATTTAGTCTAATTTCCCTTAAACCCATTATTATAAATTTATTTAGGCAAAAACATTTAGACTTAGATTTTATTATGTTCCTGTTCATAAATTTATATAAATTTTATATTCTCTTTTCTAACAATTTCTATGTATTCATTTCATCCTCTAAGGTCTTCTAAATTTTTATTAATTTCTTTAGATGCCTCAAGTTTCATTTTATTTATTTTCATTTTATATTTATTATGCAACGTTCCCTTCAAGACGCACCGACGTTCTCCAAGGATGTCACTCTCCATTATCTTCGTTGCTCATTTTTCACTTAGTTTGGAAGTTGTGTGATGCTTGGATTCAATACTCCACTTATCAACCTTGTGTGAGACAAAGGGCTTACTAAGGAATAACGAATCCACCTTATTGTGTGCCCCCTAGAAGTCCTCATGAATGACTATCTCAGTCTTCCCTCACGACATCGTGAACCTCTCGAGAAAAAGGTAATCGTTAACCTTTAGTTCAGGTCACGGCGTGAGTGTTATTAGGTTGTGACAGAGACACGGCCACACCTCTACCTAATCTATTTGATATATATGTATGAACCCTTTACTCCATATGTGAGTCGGATTAGCAATAATTACAATGCCTACATCCACTAACAAAAATAATATTCATAACTTTTATACATGAAATCCATAATTAAAATCATCATCATAATACATGCGTAATAAATCATGTACTCATAATCAATGTCAACAGTCCACTCCTTGACTTAATCCAGAGTCCAAGGTATTCTATCGATTCCATCGACATCCTCATTGTTTCATGTTTCTTGCACACTCAGGAAACCTTGTCATAATACTTGTCAATGCTATACATTAGTATTAATAACATATCAAACTTTCAATACTCAATCATAGTATAAACTTTAAATCATAAACCAAATCAGTTAATCATATATTACCATGTTTAGTCGAATCACTTGCACTCAAGTGTCCTCAAAGAATAAATCAGTGTTATGAAAATGTGGTCAGTGAAATATGGATGTTACATATTCCCCCTCTTGTTTTAAACTTCATTCTGAAGTTTATACAATCTAACAATGAAAACAATAAATATAGATGCTTATAATCTATCAATCTAGATTTCAAAATAAATATGGAAACTATTGATGCATATGATGTGCATCCTCCCAAATGGCAGAATGTGGACAATAATTTTCCCACTGAACCTTGACTTGATTGACCATTCGACATCGTAGTTTTCAAGTGCGATGGTCCAGTATGCATATTGGATCCACTATGAGAGAACCCTTGTCCGATACTTGCAATGAACTCAAATCAATAACATTTGATGGATTCGAAATATAATGACGTAAAACAAAAACATGAAACACATCGTGCATACGACCCAAAGAATCAGGTAAGGATAATCCATAAACCACGGGTCCTTTCTTTTCTATAACTTCGAAAGGTCCCACAAACCTTGGATATAGTTTAGCGCCCTTTCAAAACTTAATCGAAATCTTATGCGGATTCACCCACAAGAACAAGTTATCACCAACTTCATAACTACGGTCTATACGATGCACATCTACATAACTCTTTTTTCGGTCTTGCGCTTTCTTAATCCTTTTCTTTATGGTTCTCATATGATATTCCATTTCCTGAATCACTTTCGGTCCCACCAGGACCCTATCTTCTAGTCAAATCCCAACTCAAAAGTGTCCTACATGATCACTTGTATAAAAACTCAAAAGGTGCCATCGTTATCGAACTCTGGTAATTGTTATTATATGAAAATTCTACCAATGGTAAAAATTCTTCCCATCGTTTTTGTTGATCCATCACATACATTTGAAGCATATATTCTAGAATTTGATTCCTTCTTTCTATTTTTCCATTGGTTTCGAGGTGATATATTGTACTAAAATTTAATTGCGTGCCCAATGCCTCTTGGAAACTAGTCCAAAAATGTCCAGTGAATATCGATCCTCGATTAGATATCATCTTTCTTGGTACACCATGCAATATTACTATTTCATTAACAAAAAATCTAGCTATATCAAGTGCTAGATATGTCATACGAACTGGAATAAAATGCACACTCTTCGTCAAAGTGTCGACAACTACAAAATATAATCGTGTCTCCATGCCGTCAATGGAAAGACAAAAATTAAATCCATCGATATAACTTTCCATTTCAATTCAGCAATTGCGTGTGGCTGTAATAATCTCGTTATATTTCTATGTTCAGCCTTCACTTGATGACATTCAAGACATTTGGCCACATAGTTAACTATATCAGATTTCATTCCCTTCCAAAAGAATAGTGGTTTAAGATCTTCCTTCATTTTCGTGACTCTAGGGTGAGCCATATACACTGATCGATGAGCTTCGTTCAAAATTAAATTTCTCATTTCTTCATTTGGTGGTACATAAATTTTGCCATTAAATCTTATTAGCCCGTCACTATCCAAAGAATAACCCTCATATCTAGGTATCATCATGGTATCTTGTCTGATATTGTATTTTACTTCTTTGTACCAGTCATCATCAATCTGTAATGCTAAAATCTTTTCCTGAAGGTTTTTTTTAATGGTATTACTGAGAAAACGCGTGGTCTCTGACTTAACACATCTACTACTATGTTACATGTTCCTTTAATGTACATGATTTCAAAATTATACTCACTTAAAAGTTCTCACCAACATATTTGTCATGTGTTCAAGTCACTATGTGTAAAAATGTGTTGTAATCCACTATGATCATTTTTCAATTCGAATTTTCATCCAATAAGGTAGTGTCTCCAAACTTGTAAGGCATAAACAATCGCTAATAATTCCAAATCATGTGTTGCATAATTCTCTTCATGAATTCTCATTTTCCTTGAAATATATGTGATAAATCGACCTTCTTGCATTAGTACTCCACCTAGTCCTTCCTTGGATGAGTCAATGCATACTATGAATTCCCTGTCCATATCCGAAACTTTCAATATCGGTGTTGTTAATATTTCTTTAAGCTTATGAAATTATTCAATGGATTTTTCTCACCATATTATTTTCTTATTCTTCTTTTTCAATTCCGTAATTAGGTTTGCTATTTTTGAAAATCCTTCGACGAAGCGTCGATAGTAACCTACTAATCCCATAAAATTACGTACCTCTCGTACATTCATCGGTGTTTTCCATTCCATAATATCCTCTACCTTCGTTGGATCCATTGTGATACCTTCTCCTGAAATAATGTGTCCCAAATAGTGAATCTTTGTCTGATAAAAAGAACATTTCGACAACTTTCTGTACAATTTGTTTTCTCTTAAGAACTACAAAAATAATCCCATATGTTCGCCGTGCTCCTCTTTTGTCCGAGAGTAAATTAATATATAGTCTATAAATACTTGTACAAACTTGTCCAAGTACTTGTGGAACACATCCCATTCATTAAACTCATTAATACACCTAGGGCATTTGTCAAACCAAATGGTAATACAATAAATTCATAATGTTTGAATCTTGTTTTAAACGTTGTTTTAGGAATGTATTCCTCCTTGATTTGTGACTGGTGATATCCCGATCTAAAATCAATCTTTGAAAATATGGTCGCCCCTTCATTTGATCAAATAAGTCATGAACTCTCAGTAATGGGTATTGATTCTTGATTGTGTCTCTGTTTAATTGATGATAGTCAATGCAAAACCTCCATGATCTGCCCTTCTTTCTTACAAAAATTACTGGTGCACCCCACGGTGATACACTTGGACGTATAAGTACCAAATCTAATAAATCCTTCAATTGCATATTTAGCTCTTGCAGTTCATGTGTCGACATCCGATATGTCATTTTTGCAATTGGTTTCGTTCCAGGTTTTAAATATATAGTAAATTCCAATTCTCTTTTTGGCGGTACACCTGGTAGTTTCTCAGGAAAAATATCAACAAACTCCAATACTACCGGAAAGTATTCCAATATTTTTGTGTCACCCTTTTTGTTAAGAGATAAGATGAAATCAAACTTACATCCTTTGCGCAATTTTTTCTTCAATAGTAGGGAAGTGATAAATCTTAGTGATACCCCTTGGTTTCTTCCTACAATTACTCTATTATGTCCCAAATCATCAATTAAGCTTAATATTTTCATCTTACAATTAAGTATCGTGTTGTACGATTCTAACCAATCCATTCCAATCACAATATCATAGGATCCCAAGGTTGTGACAAAAAGGGTTACACTTGTAATGAATTCACCCAAATTAATATTACAATCTTTAACTTTTCCTCACTTTTTTCTTGGATCCTGATGTCATTTCTACATATCTAAATTCATCTTGTTCGACTGCCTTCACCTTAATTCTTTTGAGCACAACACTAGAAATGAAAGTCTCAATAGCTCTTGGATCTATCAAAATACAAAATTGTTGATCTGATATCATATATGAAGTCTCGAGCCCTGTAGAATGATACTCATCCTAGCGGTTATTCAACGTTGCATGAATCCTATGGGCCTTGCCCATATATCCTACTGTCATCTGTCCTATTGATCCAGAAGCTCTCGCCTCCTCGATAGGACAATATCTATAATAGTGGGGATCTCCACAAGTCCAACATCTGTTCTTAGGGTCGGTGCTCCTAGTTCCATAGGAAGAATATGCTAGTCTAGAGTTATAAGGTCCTGATCTATTCTGTGGAACAAATATATATTGTTGTTGTTGTTGAGGATGATGCATATGCTTCTACTATCGTTTATGTACAGAGTCCTCTGGTTGGTATCATGTTTGCATGGTGTAGAAAATACAAGTCCTCTAGTTATATCATGATGCCTATAAGTTTGTCTAGCGGGTGTCTGTTGCTACGACGCTCCATGTGGAGTTTGTCTTGTCTATCTAGAAGAATTCTTGTTCTTACCTCCACTGTTCAATTCCTCCTCAATCATAAAATATTTCTATACTGCATCGTGCAAATTCTGAGGCATCGGAATCCTCACTTTAGCATGAATGTTGTAGTTGAGACAAAAAACAAACTTTATCACCTTTAAATTTTCAGTATTCAGGTGCAGAGCATATCTGAGCAAGTCCACAAATCGATCCTCATACTCAAGTATTGTACGACTACCCTATCGTGAAGTGTTGAATTCATTAAGATGGCATTCAATAAACTCATCAGATAGGTACCTCTCTCAGAATCGCTCCTCAAACAATTCCCAAGACACGTCTTCAATGGCCATATTCAACTGTGGTAAGAGTGTCTTCCACCAAAGAAGCATAGTCCCTTTCACCTGGAAGACCTCCATGCAGACTTTCATGTTGGAGGTATAATCGTGTAATTCAAAACACATTGCCATATTCTCCAACCAAGCCTTGACGGCTAAACCATTCGTGGAACCCAAAAACTGGAGAAATTTTACTTTCTCGAGTTCTATATCAACACTACAACTAGATACAGGAGGGGGTTGTGAGACCTCATTAGGTGCAGAGCCCATGATCTCATCTTGATAAAGGAAATTTATCAACGCCTTTGACATCCTTTGAAAATACATCATGAAACCCATGACATCGCCCACTGCAACATGCTCCTACCCGGTAGTATCTTTTTCTCCCTATAGAACATATCTCTCGGGAGTGGGTGTATTTGGAGGAGGCATACCTCTTCCTCCTGTACCCCGACGTCTACTCGTTCTCTGTCCTCTAACCATGATACCTATCATAAAACAATTTCAATTTATATTAGTAATATATCTTTAATTGAATAAATTGCATTGGAAGTCGTAACGAGTTCTCTGTCACAAAATAAAATCCCGCTCTGATACCATATGTAACAACCTCCCAAAGACTGATCATAATTGAATAAGTAAATACAAGAAATGAAATAAATATAATTGAGTAACTTTACAATTCACGTAAGAACTTTCAAGAACATTTTCTATTTCTTAACTTAATACAATTCTTACGCCAATTACATATTTTAATCATAAAAAAAATTCCAAATGAACTAACACTAATTTCAAAAAAATCCATTTAGTGACGCAATATGAAATAAAAGTGAAATTGTCTTATCACCTTACTTAAGTTGTGCAAGTGCACACTAAATGTATATAATTATATATAATGTGCAGAAGGTAAATTATACTCCAATCAATTAAAATGTCGTTCAACTTTATTGTATAGACGTAAAACTCAAATAAAAATACAAAACACAAAAGGAAAACAATTTAATTACTTGTAAGATTCTACATATATTAAACATATCACTATCATCGATAAGAATCATCTATTAATTATTCCATCATTTAATTATATTGCGAAACAAAAGTTATCTCAAACTAAGAATCTTATCCACGCCAAAATTTAATTCAATCTAATTAAGAGTATGGATTATGATGAAGTCCTCTATATATGTATAATCCTAATGTTCCAAAAATTTTATAAAGATTTGAATCCACTATGCAATCAAATGCAATGTAATTTAGTAAAAAAAAAAAAAAAAAACTATGTTTTTACCAACCATTATATAAACATTTAAACTACACAAATCTCTCTTCCTTTATTTAATTTATTTAATTTAAATCCCTAGTCATTGTACCATACACGATTTATGAGGCGAAGGAACCAAATACTTAACACATACAAAAGGATTGACAAAAGGACTTATGAGGTGTAAGCTTCCATGTATCATGTTGACAAAAGGATTAGTGTAGTAAAGGATACCCAGAGACTGACACAAGATCTGGTATTGATAACAAGATGGATGTATCAGAGAATAATGCATGCAAACAACGCTCGAAGGACTTTGAATAACGTTGCATGCAAATGAAATATGGAGTTATAGACGCCTTAAGATGATTTTGATTTTTACAAGAAGTTGGAAACACATAAATAAAATTTATCTTTTAAGTTTAACCAAATTTTTTTTTTAAATAGCATAGCGAACATACTCGGGAATGCCATATTCATGAACTAATCTAATTCTTGAAGATATTATAGAATTGATAATTCAAATCTTATATTAATATTCAAGACAATAATTCCACACAAATTCTTTATAAAGGATCAAATACAACCAGCATTCAGAAACTACTTATTATGCAAGGAAATTTGTATCTAAACAATAGATGAAATATTAAAGATCGTAACCAGAAGAATGGTGATATGTGACGCTGCTCTTCAACTAATAACTTGCGCAATGTCCTTTCTCTTTCTAATCAAATAATTTCACTGATACCTCCCAACCAACGCTATGGGTACTATTCTTCCCCCTTATCCCCTTGAGTCGTAAAGGGCTCACACATAGAAGTTCAGATATTTAGCTAGCTCAAGCTTTCCCTCACAAGGAGAGGCTTCCACCTCCTACACAAGACTTGCAGCCCAACTCACACAAGTAAACTAATCACATGAAAATTTGACATCATTTCAATCATCCAACAATAGGGTGCAGTACTCCTTCTCCCTTCTTTTATAAGAATTTTAACCTTGACACTTGTCATTTCATGCATCATTGGATAATTTTTAATAATTAAATCAAAGATTATTCATCCCAAACACATGTCACTCTTCCCTCAAGTTGCAGATGTTTATTTCTTTTTAATCAAATATTTTTTTTTGAAAATTTCCTCACCTCCACAATTAGTTTCTAGATTTTCTCCTAGTTGTCCCTTAATTCCTCAATTTCTCCTTTATTGTGTCTCCTAACTAATTTACTGTTGGAGTTTGATTATGACTCTTCTCTTAGTTAGGATTTGGAGTTTAGTTTTAATTGGGACTCTTAATCTATGTTGATAACACATTTCCTCATGAAATAATTTCTTTTAATTAATTAATTTATTTATTAATTTTATGCACACATTGTGCACATGTGTAAAATTTTATTCTCTCTCTACTAGTTTTTATTTAGTCTAATTTCCCTTAAACCCATTATTATAAAAAAAATTAGGAATAAACATTTAGACTTGGATTTTATTATGCTCCTTTTCATAAATTAATATAAAGTTTATTTTCTCTTTTCTAACAATTTCTAACTAATCATTTCATCCTCTAAGGTCTTCTAAATTTTATTAATTTCTCTAGACGCTCAAGTTTCATTTTCTTTATTTTCATTTTAGATTTATTATGCGACATGCCCTTCAAGACACACTGAAGTGCTCCAAGGGTGTCACTCGCCATTTTCTATGTTTCTTGTTTTTTACTTTGTTTGGAAGGTGTCTAACGCTTGGAGTCAATACTCTACTTGTCGATCTTGTGTGAGACTAAGGGCTTACTGAGGAATAAAGAATCTGTCTTATTACACACCCCACATAAATCCTCATGAGTGACTATCTCAGTCTACCCTCACGACATCATGAACCTCTTAGGAACAAAGTATTTGTTAACCTTCAGTTCAAGTCACGACGAGAGTTCTATTAAGCTATGATAGGGACGTTGCCACACCTCTCTCTAATCTATCTGATATCTGTGTATGACCCCTTTACTCCATATGTAAGTCAGATTAACAAGCGTTACCATGCCTGCATCCACTAGAAAAAAATAATATTAATAACTCTTATACATGAAATCCATAATTGAAATCATCATCATAATACATGCGTAATAAATCAAGTACTCATAATCAAAGACAATAGTCCACTCCCTGACTCAATCCGCAGTCCAAGGTATTATGTCGATGCCATCAACATCCTCATCGGGTCATGTTTCCTACACACTCAGGAAACCTCATCATAATACATGTCAATGATATACATCAGTATTAATAACATATCAAAATTTCAATACTCAATCTTAGCATAAACTTTAACTCATAAACCAAATCAGTTAACCATATATTACCATGTTTAACTGGATCACTTGCATGCAAGTGTCCTCAAAGAATAAATCAGTGTTATGAAAATGTGGTTAGTGAAATCTGGATGTTACAGGGTGCAATCACGGGCTAGATAAAAAATTCCTTGAGGAGGGTCATCCCACCACCTTGGGAATGAAGGAATAATTCATACTTATGATATGATGGAATTATATGAATGAAAGTAGACTTATTCTAAAAGTCTATGTATGATCAAAGATGAGGACGAGTGAAGTTAGGGATGGAGATCACATAGATATTTGTGGAGATATTCATGGAGATATTGTGGAGATTTTTATGCTATATTGGACATCTTGTTATGAGCACCTCAATGCTATATTATGAGGCTTCACATATGTATTGAAGTGTGAGAGTGATGTATCATTATTGTACATTAATAAAATGTGATCTTTGTGAGTATAGTGTTCATCTTGTGTGATGTTTTTGTGTGTAAATTATTGTTTCTTGTTTCTCATAATATCAACATTTAGGAGGTTGTTACATAGTTGGTTGTGAGGGAGATTATCTCCAATGAAGAGTCATCTAATGGTGTGAGGTTGAGAGATTTTCTCAACTAATAGATTGAGTGATCAAAGTAGTTTGTTTATCTTGAGAAAAAACTTGTTGTATTTATATGTATCATTACATTGATTCAATATAGCACTTGATGCATTGTTGGTGTGTAATACTCTACTCTCCCATTTTAATATGGTATCAGAGCGGGATTGGGTTTGCTCCCTCGCGTGAGGGCCTAGGGAAATGGGAGCCTATGAGGGATTGGAGAGTAGGGTATATTTTTGTGAGTAAGTGAGTGATTGCTTGTGTGAGATATGGTTTGTCCATCATTTGAGCATTGGAAAAAGAATCGAAGAAGAATGTTGTTAAAAAGAGAAGGCCAAGGGACTTGTATTCGAGCTGCTAGTTGATGAGAGGGAGCCACAATCAAAGGAGAAGGAGCTAGTAAAGCGGGTCACACGAACTTTATTTATCACAAGATTGTTTGGATGTTTCATTACAGTACATGGGGATCTGAATGATATGGCGAGAGTGCCCTATTGACTGAGAATGGCAACGTCAATGATGAGCTTGTTGCATCGGGAGATAGATTTCTTCTTGTGGAGAAAACAACCTGATGTGGATTGATGCAGGTTCCATGGCTAATATCCATGTAGAGGAGCACCCAGGCGAGGATCCAGGTATTTCGGTATTTCGATTGTTTATGACAATATGTTTGGGGGTTCCCTAAAGTATACAACACCATCAACGACTATACATAGAAAAGTAAAAGTGAGGAGCATCTCTATGGTTTTTCCAAAGCTTGATTCCAGCTTTATTTGAATTGCTAGAAATTTGAGCAAGTTTATGCTTTGCACATTCAGTGTTGCTCATGTCTATTAGATATTTCCCAACATTGTTGCACTCTATTTTTTTTAGCTTTGTAAGTGATGAATTGGATGGACATTTTGCAAGCATGTTGAATCAAGCATCTACTTTTGGAGATGTACTTGACATGATGACAGAAAGGAAAACCCATCAGATAATGTGGAGACGAGAATGAAGAGATTTTGAATCATTTGTTTCTGTACGTGGAGTTGTGTGAATTTTGGCGTATCGAGTTGAGCGTGGACAATAATTTTGGGAACATGTTCTCATCTTTCCCAAATCAACTATATTATGATTATGGCGAAGAAAAAAGGTATTTATGTGCCATAAATCAACCTAGTTAAAAAGAGTGATGTGAAGCATGCAATGGAGCACAACGTTGAAAAGGGAAAGTATTTTTTTTATTGACTTTACCTAGAACGTGTACATGAAAAAGTGCCACATATTAAATGTTTCATACAAACGTGATGGCTTTCAATGGGAAAAATGATCTAAAATGACATTATAATATTTTATTATTAAATATTATATTTTCAGTCATAAAAGTTAACTTGAAGAGAGTGGAAAGGTATTAGGTATGCAATGAAAATGTTGTAAAGACTCTTTAATGATATCTTGGTTCAAAGTAAGGGGTCTAAGTTATTTACCATATATATATTTTTTATATTAAATAATTCCAAAGATTTATGCATGTAAGTTATGTAAGTGTATGAAAGTAAAAGGTCAATATTGAATATTTTTTTTAGTCAAGTCAATATTAAAGTTGGGATATAAGGGATATAATGGTTGAGAGTATAGCTTTGTTGAGAGTGCATTAATGTAAAAATAAAATTGTGAAAGGGTGACTTATTCCAAGTCAAAGTCAAGTTCAAGTTTAAGTGTAGGTTGAAAGTTAGTCTTGTTGAAGTTAAGTTATTGATGTAAAGAGGTGAAGGTTGATTCAAGTTGAATTGTAATGGGTTCTTTGTATTGAGATTGAGTTTTTTTTTTTTTGAGGACAAGGTTTGAAGTGTTGCAGTCATTGTGGAAGATCGGGGCATGCAAAAGAAAAGTTTTGGAACATACATCCTTGTAGTATCTATGGTCTTACAAATCATGATCATCACAAGTGTTGGAATCGAGAAATATCAAAGCCTTGCATACAAATCCAATGTGATTGGATAGATGTCCCTGAATGGTAAAATGTTGTGTTTATGTTGAAAGGATTTTACAGGGTCAAGTCTTCAAATGTGCAACAATATCTCCCATATAAAGTTCATGAGTTAGTTGGTCCTCCAAAGGTCAGTTGTCATTAAATTCAGTTAAATATGTTTAAGAAAGAGTTGTCAGTTTATTGAGTCAACAATTTTTGTATCGGTTCGTGGTAAATCAAAAACCACTTTGTAATGACAGATACGGGTTTGTGGTTAGCCAAAACCACCTAATGTAATGAATGGTTCATGATAAGACGAAACCAATTCGAGTTTGTAATGGTTAAGGGTGAGTCGAGGAAAACCCTAGGTATGATGTAATGGTTGAAGGGTAACACATAGAAAACCCATGGGAAGATCAAGGATAAGCTAAAGAAATTCTCGATATGAAGATGATGCAGTTCAGATGATTGACTCAGATACAACTCAAGAAGACAACGACAAATGGAGAAATAGATGCAAATGAAGAAGATAAAATATGATGCAAATGAAGAAGACTAAAAGATGAGGACAACTTGAGACATCCATATTGAATCATAAGTATTCATTAAAGGGGTGTGTGAAGGAATAATTCATACTTATGATATGATGAAATTATATAAATGAAAGTAGACTTATTCTAGAAGTATACATATGATCAAAGATGAGGACAATGAGTGAAGTTAGGGATGGATATCACATGGCTATTTGTGGAGATATTCAAGGAGATATTGTGGATATTCTCATGCTACATTGAAAATATTGTTATGAGAACCTCAATTCTCTATTATGAGGCTTTGCGTATGTATTGAAGTGTGAGAACGATGTATCATTATTGTACATTGATAAAATGTGATCTTTGTGAGTATATTTCTCTTCTTATGTGATGTTTTTGTGTGTAAATGATTGTTTTCTGATGCTCATAATACCAAGAGGGAATCCAAAAAAGGAGTTTTCCTCTACAATTTTTAGGACTCTATTAGGCATCGGTGGGTGCAACATCCTTCTGAAAGTGTTTGGAGTTAGAGGGATAGGAGTTCTTCCTCTTTCCTTGACTTGAATGAGGTGGTTCTTGGAATTGAACCTCTCAGTGCACGAGATGACTATTTCTCTGAAATCAAATGCCATCGACACACACCTAGATTTTAATATTCCTGATGTCCAAACTTTGTTCTTGAGCTTATCTTCTAGAGAAAGCTCAAAATACTACTTATATACTATGGAACATTGAAAATACCTACAATCTTGGGTCAATGAATTCACAGAATATCCATAGAAAGGTTCTTTCTTTCTATTGTTCACCATCTTTTTCGTCTTTCAATGAATTCACAGAATATCCTTGGTTTTCTACCTGATGGGTGCCCTTAATCACCATTTAAGGGTAAATTCATTGCTCAAACTTGTTTTTATTACCCATGGTTCATGCCGCTTATTAAATAGCAATTTCATTAGCGTACACGATGATCTAATGGAATGTGTGATAATGATTTCCCATTAATTAGCTGTAACCACTCATTATGTCAAAGGGCATGCAGGGGGTACCTTGGGAGAACTAATCGACTCTTATGTGGAAAATGAGTTTGTGATTACCTGACATGCGAGTGGTGGTGTTGGGAGTGTGACGTGGCACATGATGTAGGAGTGTGGGTTTGTGGACTTGCGAGAATAAGGGTATGAGGGGTTTGCAAAGGTGTGAGAGTGCAGGGCAGTGAGAGCATTTTTTTGCAGGGATGTGGAAATGTCATTTTTGCGGGAGATGGGTGCATCATTTTGTGGGGATGTGGAAGTGTTATTTTGTGGGTTGTAGAAATGCAGAGATGAAGGTATGCGGGCTTGCGGGTTCGTGGGGGTACAAGAGTGCGTTTTGTGGGTAGGTCATTTTGAGGGCCGTGGAAATGCGGGTTTGCGGGCATGCGAGTGAATTTTGTTAGGTTTTTACCGTTCGCCCTACATGGTAGAATTAGGAAAGATAAGAGTGTGGATGTGGGGGATTTTGAAAAGGGTGTTATCATCCTACATCCGTACTACTTAAAATTTTAAAAGTGTAGACCAACATACCTAGCTAGTAAGAAAAACATATCAACAACTCACTAGACAAAAAAAGGTTATTGTCAACAAGGACACCTCATGTCAGAGATTCACTAGACACTTGATGCAATCCAATGAGACCCCTAACCTTGATCGTTAAAAAAAATATATTGGTTAGTGAGAGAGGCTACTACTAGCTATGTTTCCATTAAAAATAAATATCTTTCATTTCTTTTTGAACGAACTTTTTTTAAATGTATGTCTGTGTTTAATTCTTTATATGTTGTATGTAATCAAATGGTTAGAGTGAGAGGGCCCTCATCCAACCAAGTTGCAACCATAACTCACTTAGAGAAGGTAATCCTTCGACATGCACATGGTTGAATGTCACATAAAAGAGGCAAGAGGGTGCTTAAATAAATAAATAAATATTTCAGTTTTTTTTTTTTAATTATTTAAAAAACTGTTGTACAGTTTTTTTGGGGGGAGATGGGGGGTGTTCTCTTAATATTTTAAAAATATTGTGCAAGAGGGAGAAGGGGGATGAAGGCAGTGGATTCGAGGAGTGGGGTAGAAATAATGGTGTGGAAGGGAGTAGAGAAAAGGGGAAAATGGGGAGAGAAGAGAGGGAAAATTGGGGGAGAGGTTTTTGGGTTTTATATTTTGATTGTTTTTAGTTTAAATATGAAGTAGAAATAAGGGTGTGGAAGGGAGTAGGGAAAAAAGGGAGAGGTTTTTATTTTTATTTTTTTATTAATAAAGGTTTTTTAAGTTTAAGTTTTTTTTATTATTATATTTTTTGAGTTATTTTTTAATTTAGTTTTTTTTATATAATTTAAAATTTATATTTAAAAAAAATTTGGTGGGTGGAGGGTCATGAAATTGTGAGGAGGTGATATGCAAAGGGAGATAATGCGAGAAGCGGGAGCAAAGCTTAGTGGAATTTCCTTATCAATGGTGAGGGGATATGCAAAGGGAGATAATGCGAGAAGAGGGAGCAAAGCTTAGTGGAGTTTCCTTGTCAATGGTTGCATTCCTATTGAAAAAGTAAAGCGTGGGTGACAAAGTGTAGGGATAATGGGGGTGATTGCTTTCTGATAAGGTAGATGTTAATTAATTGTCTTCATGCATTGATGGCTTTGCCCATAACAAAAAAGCAAAAAAGTAAAGTTGGTCAATGGAGTGGGAGCTAATTGGGGGACAATTAGTTTTGGATGAGGCAAATCTCAGAAGGCGGGGTATCCTGATAAGGCTTTGATGACTGCCTTATCATCAAAATAGTAAACAATCATCAATGGAGTGACGGACAAAGTGAAGGAAATACATTTTCTATAGAGTCAAAGCTCAATGAAAACCCCTTTATTAATATTTATATGTTTTATGGGAGTATATATTTTGATATTGTTTCATAATATATTTTATTATATGACATTTTAGTTAATGTTTTACTTTTAAAATATTTAGTTGTAATAATATTATTTGATAGTTTATTTTATTTGATTTTTTTTCTTTATTGTTTTAATATAAGTTTTAAAATATCAAAGTTTAACTTGTTTATATAAATATAGTTAAAATATGTTTTTTATTTTATAATTTAGTAAATTTTATTTTGTTTAAATTTAAAAGACATAAAAAAGAAACTTAAGTTATATAAATAAGGTTAAAAGAGCTTATGCAAAATTTATAAAATTCATTATAGTAATCATCGTGTTTCCATAGTGTGTCTTACGATCATGCACCTCTTGAGGGCGTGTGACATCGCAACATTTTTCACTTGGATGCTTGGAAACACCAACGATACTTCATCTAGGCTATGCCTCTTCACCTAGAGCATACACACACTTTGTTCTAGGCTATTGGCAAGTCACACTCTTACTCTACTGCCAAATTTATAAAATTCATTATAGTAATTGTCACATCCCCACAGCATGACTTACGATCGTGCACCTATTGAGGGTGTGCGACACCGCAACGTTTCTCACTTGGATGCTTGGAAACACCAAGGATACTTCATCCGAACTACGCCTCTTCACCTAGAATATACCCATACTTGGTTCTAGGCTATTGACGAGTCACACACATACTCTAGTGAAAATCTTGTATACTTAAACATCCGTTAACTGATTCAACACTTAGTCATTTTTAATCATACATCCAAGAACATGAAAATCCAAGAGAACAACAAAGAAACAGACAAGAGAAACATAGATATAATGCGGGCGATGCAAACTGTACCAAACACCCAACTAAGTCTTTGTTATTGCAGAACAATTACAACAATAGCACTATCAACTTAGTTTATGATTTCTCTGTCAAAACTCGTGCCTCCGCTGCAACTAAGTCTGTCGAAAACCCCAAGTTTTGTGCCAACTAGAAACCCAATTTTTTTGTCAAAGTAGAAACCCCAAGTTTCCAACTCACACAAAATCATCTGCAACCTGTGCAATCATCCACACTTCCCTCTACCCAAAGTTTTGTGCAACCAAACTGTATACAACTATGGAAAGATGTCTCCTCCCCAACTCTATTCGCAATGTCTAAGCTACCACTATCCCGTTGCAACAATCACTGTCCATTTCATTATTGTTTCTGCCTCAACTATTGTTGCAACCTCAACCAAAACTTCAAAAATGTCTAGGCGAACTCCTCGTGACTTTTTCTTCTACACCCATACTTCAACCAAATATTTTGTTATTCTACACATTGTGCGTCTCAAGTCTTGAACTAGTTGGATAGTTAATCCAACCACTGCATCTAAGTCTTGAGATGTGCCTCCCCATGCTTGAACTTAGCCTTTTCTATCCACATCTCTGTCACCATGTCCAACTCCAAAGGCTAAGGAAAGTGTCCATCGTTGCCTCATTGCTACTGCCATTTTTCGATATTCGTCAAGGAGATCCTCCACAATGTCTAAGTGCTAAACTTTGAACCTACTAGTGCTTCTGTACTCTTGACCCCTTTGTCATGTTGTTGTTCTTGCCCAAGTTGTGAACTAGTTGAATGGCCAGTTGAATCGTCACACCCCTTGAGTCTGCAAACCCTCATGCACAAATTTGTCACTTCATTTCATAGTTCGGTTCATCCGTACAATGATATCATACCAAGGCAAGGTCAGCCCTAACCTTGTTGCACTATGAATTCACCCCGAAACAAAATATTCTATGGAAACTTGACTCCATTGTCCTCCTCATGGCACAGTTAGTCAATATCCATGAAGAACTACATGCCCAGACTACATTTACCTCACTACTTCATCACCCAACCATGTTGTTGTGTCTTCCTCTCTATTCCTTGGAATGGTTAGGCTTCACCCTCAACCATATTTTTCGATGCAAGAGAAATGCTCACATCGAAGTAATATCTTCATGTTGCAATATGATTGTTCGCGCAATCCTTCAAATGAAGGAAAGTTCCCAACTCACCTCCTTCTGTCAAGTCACCTCAATGCAACTCAACATCTACGATGACTATGGAAAACATGCCTACACTCCTCAAACATCCCAGTGAACTATACAAATCACTCCAAGTAGAATGATTCACCTCCAAGAACTTCCACTCCTTAGGCACGTTCATACCAATACTCTACCAACCTCAACCAATGACCCCCGTCGGATCTCTAAGTCATCGCAAAATCATCTGCAAGTCATCAAGGTGTACTCTACCTCATCCAATGTCCCATACCAAAGGCAAGTGAACACCACCCAAGTCACTTGGTCTACATTCTACCCGTTTAGGTTAACTTCCAACAATTCTTAGTCGACTCCTTTGTTGACTCCATCTGTCTCTTAGAATGAAACTTCCTTGCACCTATTGTAAGTGTTCAAACTTTGGCACTGCCATCATGACAGTGAAGTCATTGCATGACCCAAATAATATGGATAAGAAACCAAAAACCAGGTTGCCTCACCCATCCTCTCAACTCGATACGTCCAGACCTCACTACCTACTTCTCCACAACGGCATGTCCAATGCACCTCATCAAAGAGTTAGGAAACTTCTCCAAGCCACCTCCACAATTGCATCAAAATCTCCCTAATTCCACCACATGACTCATCTAGGTAGGTCATCCCAAGATATTATGCACATTCACCCAACCAAGGCATTCCAAACTATTGTAAGACTTCTTTGAATCTGCACCACTTGAGTCATCCCCAAGTATGCTGGTTTTAACCATGGAAATGGAATGCACCTGAACCACCAAGTCATTCGTCTTCCTTTCAAGAAATCACTGCAACACTTGGAAAATGCAAGAAATCAAGAAAACCATACCTTTCCAACGACATCGTTTGATGCAACCATGTTCTAAGTCTACTATCTTGGACCTTCACCTTCCCAAGCAACCAAATCTCTGCATGAAATCACCTCATCCACCATCTGGTACGATACAAGGTCGAGTCCATACATCTAGTTTTGAAATCCATCTAAGTCATAAACTTTGCATGCAACTGACCAAACTCATATCCAATGTATTTCCATCTTCACACCTTGATTACTTCCACTTTGAGGAACCATGCATCCAGTGCTCAATTTTCAAGTCATATTGTTACTAACCGACTATTGTAATGTTGTGAAGAGATACCTCATCTGAAGGTTGTGATCATCCAACAACCTAGCTCAACTCAACTATGTTTCTCAGTGACACGTGACACAAATAAATATTGATGGAAGCATGCCCAACCAACTTCCTATTGCTAAGATTATCTAGGTCGTACCAAGTCTCCCAAGGAACCCAAGTGCTTCACCTCGTTTCAACCTAGAACTGCTCCCCTTTCGCGATCACTTCTATGATTAACCTCTATGTTTCACTTCTGTGGTTATCTTTATTACAAGTCATGCAACATATCATCTGTTCATCTACCTTTCCCAAGTTCTTGGTTCACCCAACAAACTCTTTGTTTGGTCTCTCCAAGGTGTGCACAACAGGTCCGACATTGACTTCTATCATGAATCAAACAAACCAAGTTTGCCTCTGCGATCAAGTCTGTGACAAGTTATGTGATGAGTGTTGCGATCACCCACCCTATCCAAGTGCTTCATTTTACCACAAAATCTACTCTCAGTTTTCACAAGGTGTGCACCCAACTCAAACATCCCCTCACATTGTTGACCAAACTTTTGTTGTAAGTGTGATGCAAGGTTTGTGATGAACATTTTTTTTACACCGAATTGTTCACCAAAACTACAAATGTTCCCATTGAACTTCCTTCAAAGTTGGATATGATACCATCTATCGTCGAGATAGTGGTGAATATCTCCCCAACCCTTCCCCCAAATTTGCAACGAATCCACTTGAATACCATCTGTCATGTCCCCACAACATGCCTTATGATTGTGCACCTCTTGAGGGTGTGTGGCACCGCGAAGTTTCTCACTTGGATGCTTGGAAACACCAAGGATACTTCATCTGGTCTATGCCTCTTCAACTAGAGCATACCCATACTATGTTCTAGGCTATTGATGAGTCACACTCCTACTCGAGTGCAACTCTTGTATACTTAGACATTTTTTAACTACTTTAACACTTAGTCATTTTTAATCATATATCCAAGAATATGAGAAGCCAAGAGAACAACAACGAAACATATAAGAGAAACATAGATATAGTGCAGGTGAAACAAACCATTCCTAACACCCAACTAAGTCTTTGTTATTACAGAACAATTACAACATGAACAATACCGACTTGGTTTACAACTTCGGCAGAGTCAAATGAATTTCCTCAACTCACCAATACACTCATGAAAATATATGTAACCATAATACTCTTTGTCGTAACCATCTCCACAACCACATGTGGTGCAAATTAGACGTGCCATCAACCGCAGACTTGTTGTCTCTTCCTTTCTGCAGACTCTACCAAACTTACCTTCCTTGGTTGTGTGCCCTTGTTCTCTTATAGGTTCTCCAAAGGTCACCATCAAAAAAATTTGTGTCCTTTGGGGGTGTTGTTCTCCTTCATGAACCGATGTCCAAACAAATCATCACTCCCCTTTGTGGACCTGGTCACCCAAACTAACCCATGCACTTGTCAACCATCATGCCTCTTGGGACTGGCACGCCCAACCTTGGTGTGCCACTCATGTTGGCATGCCCCATCCTTCCATCCAACAAATTGTCTTAGGTGTGCGCACCCCTTAGGTGAGTCAATCTGACTTTCCTAAGTGCACCCCCATGCATTAGCCAATTTTCCTTCATTGATGGATCACCCAATTCTTTCCCTCAACTCTTCATCAAATCATTCGTCGTTTGACTTGTGTTGCAAAGCACCTTGAGTGCAGTTGTCCCTCGGCACGTCGCACGACCAAGGAACCCCAACTCTCCCCTATATGAAGATGTATGTTTCTTCATTCACACCGAGCATCCTACCTACCCAATTCGGACTATGGTGGAAGTGCATGTGCCTGAGCTAAGCTCCCAAGGCCTTACAGTAGTAGTAATAATAAAAAATTATGAATTCAAAATTTGGGGATTTTTTGAAATATTCATAACTTTGAAAAAACATAATTTTAACATATAATCATCAATAAGTCAACTATAAAACACCATTGACATGAATATATATAAAAAAAATTATCCATTTAAAATTGGGAGGATATTTTAAAAGAATTAATTAGTAAAAAATCGTTCATTTCATCCATTTTTTAAAAATAAATCTTTAGAGAATATACAACGACAACTTTGTCAACTTATTGTGATATTCGAAATGATGTTATTACTATTTTTGTAGAAAATACCTATCCATGGGTATGCCAGTTGATGATAGTCTTTCCTATTAAGTTAACCTTGTGATTTGGTTATGAGTCTTCAAGAAGAGGATTGAATGGTCAGGTGCGAATGAAAGTAGCATGTGTGCACAAGAGGCTGGAACTTATGTGTGCGCGCAGGAAATTAGACCTCGTGCATGAGGAAATCAGAATTGGCATGTGACACCATGGTAGTTGTGTGCACTGTTGTGATATGTGATAAATATGTTGATGTGCACAGTTGTTTTAGTTACTTTCACTGCTTAAAGTTGTGTTAAAAGGAGAAATTTAGTGTGCCGCAACTCAGTTCGAAGTTGAGCGCATTAATTCAAGTGATACTATGGAGGATAGAGTTTAGTAAAGAATTTGTGTAGTGAATTTTGGAATAGAATTCCTCAGTAGTATGTTGGGGATGTTACATTATGGTATCAGAGCAATCTTAGAGAGTTATGTAGTAGCATACTTTGGGATAAGTGCGTGACATGGCCCAACCAGGGGAGGTTGGGGACGTTACATTATGGTATCAGAGCTATTGGTTCAACATTGGACTTGTATGGGCCAGAGGTCAACAAGAACCATCAAAGCTCTAGTTTCAAATATTGAGCCTGCATGAGCTAAGTTATACTTAAGGGAAAAAAATCTAGACTAGTAAGTGGTCGAATTTGGAATTTCAGTGTGGCCATGATGCAAATTAAGTAAGAATGCACAAATGTGCATGCTAAATTCATGATATTGCAGAGTATGGAACTGAAACTGTGAAGTACATAATGGTGTGTGGGTGTGCACACTAAAGGTTTGGGACTGCGTAGAAAAAAATTGTGATATATGTGCATTACTGATACATAGTGTGCATGTCAAATATTGAAATTGGGTAGTGGCATGTGTTGAATATTAGTACACACATGGGCTACGGAGGAAAGGATTTTGACAAGATGGTGCATAGTTTTCATGAAGTTGTCTCATGAATTCACCTAACAAATCTTGTTGTCTGCACGTTTTTCAAAATTATCGACGATTAGAGCAGGACAAAATCAACACAGAAGGTTAAAAGTATGGAACATGCGCAGAGTAGTCCTGATGATGAATTTGGGGATTTGTATGTCGGTTTGGGTGTTGATGGTACATAATCCAAGGAGGATCACATGAACTTGGTAGAAACCATAAAGGGATTGCAAAAATATGTCCAAAGCTATAAAGATGATAATGAAAGACTGATGAGATCCAAGGAGCAACAAGGTGACTTCAATGTCAAATTGATGCAAAGCATAGACATAATAGAAAAGAAAATAGATAAGGAGAAAAAGACAAGTAGATCAATAATTCGTAGGTCTCGTGATGAGAAAATAATAGAAGCAAGGAAGGTTTCTAGGCATCATCACCACTCACCAAATAATTCACTCAGGAAAACACATAGTAGTTCAAGTCCATATCCTATCAGGAACCATAAGAGAAGGATTGGGATGGACGAGCCATAGGGAGAAATGAAAAAGATCAAGGATCCTACTTGTGATGATGAGAACAAGAAGGATTAAGATGTGGAGACCCAGTTGCTAGGTATGAGGAAGTACTTCCAACTTCATAAATATTTTGTGCAAGCAGAAGGGAGAATTTCCATCTATCAGTTAAAAGGAAAGGCATCAATGTGGTGGGATTAGTTTGTGCAAGTGCAACAAATTGATGAGAAGAAAGTTACTTGGAGGGGGTTCAAGAGGTATTTCCAAAAGAAATACTTAACCAAGCAGTACTATGACAAGAAAATGAAGGATTTCTTTGAACTCAAGCTTGGGAGTATGACCATAGATGAGTATGAAAGAAGAGTCTTAAAGTTGTTGAAGTATGTCATATTTATCAAGGATGAACGGGTGAAGATTTATAGGTATATGAGTGGGTTTGCTTCATGTATTAGTGACAAGTGACCCTAAGACATTGGAGGAAACCATAAGGCTCACTAAATGTCTTTATGAGTAGCAAAGGGGAAGATTGATTTTCCAAAAGTCTTGGGAAGACAAGATGAAATGCAAGGTGGAATAGATGAAGAAGGAGGTAATCCATTGTTTTTCAAAAAAACTTCGCAAGGTCATCCAATTATTAAGGAATCCACAATGTCGGAGATAGTGGGGAAAATCCATGGAATAA